>JASANV010001556.1:0-147532 GCA_030849715.1 Trypanosoma mega | reverse complement strand
AAGTCTACATTTTCGAGCAGATTCTCTTTTCCAGGCTTGAATGGTTTACGGCAGTAATATGGTGCTATTTAATGATGTATGTTTAGCATATATGTACAATTTTTGTTGCAATGAAAATGGTATATTTTGACCGTTGTAATTAAAGAATTTATTGGTAATAATTGCTATCTCATAGTTGTTATGAGCTGTGGAGTTTGATTTTTATCATTAATTTTGTTAAATGTAGTGGTTGTGTTGTTTAATAGCCATAAAAACCACTTTGGAGTGGGTAATGTTTTGTGGAGGGATGCAAGTTTGAAAAAAATGGATAAAGGTTCTGAAAAAATTTTCTACGAAGTTTTTTTTTTCGGTGGGATATGGCAAACAAAGAATGCTTCTTGTATAGAATTTTTTTTTTATTTGAGAAATTTATCTAGTGGATTGTAAAACTGAAATAGGTGTCAAAAGTTTTTATAATTAAGAAAATGTTGTTTTTTTAGCTCACAAATACATGAGCGTTGTATTTTTATTTTTTCTTTTTGATGCGACTTGTAAAAAATATTTCGAATACAGAAATTTGCGACAGTTTATTATTTTTTAAATGGCACCCAGCTTCATTTAGAAAAAGGAAAGTGGACGTTATGTGTGCTATTTTTTTTTGTTCCCTACACAAAAGGAAAGAATGGAGATATTAGAGTTTATTCTGTACATTGAGAGTGTCATGTGCCCATTGTGGTTTAATGTATTCACACAGCTTCTCTTGAACGGAATAGCTTCACATGTTTTTATTAAACCATAAGCCTCTAGTCTTCTCCTTTATTAATTTCTAAATGTAAGAAGCTTAATAGATCCCGTGGGCATCCAAAATCTGCTGCTACACCTTCAATAGCAAAAACCCTTTTTTGCCGAATCCAGATCCAAATCTAAACTGAAAAGAAATATTTTGTTGGAAACTCTCTGTGGGGATCAAAGTTGATTGCGTGTTCGTAAATACCCCATGGGATCTTTATCTTTAAAGAGGAGTTAAAAAAATATCTACTTTTGAAGTCAAGGCAAATAATTTAGACCTCTTGTTGTTTTTCAGCTCCTAGAAGGGAGGCGATCTACGCCCAAAAATACATATGTAAGTGTCTGCGTTCGCACCTTAAATACTTCCAATATCAATCTGATGGCGTGTTCTTCTGCTTCCGTGGTCATCAAAGATGGCGTAGACCACTTTCCTTCCGTAATTTGCATATTTTCATAGTCAAGTAGACACACTGTCCGCCACAAATGCAAAAAGACGCCTCTATGGCGTGCAAATGCAGCTTCAATTGAAAGTTGTATGATTTGATTCTAATTTTTGAGTACAATCACACAGAGAGTTGTTTCTTGTTTTACCGCAGATGAGGGAAAAACACTGGCGAATCACCTTCAATAATTTCTTTTATTAGTTTATATAAACGACGTTTTGGAGATAGCGGATTATTATACGGCTCGACATTCTTTAGTAATCCAACACTCTTCATCCCAAGCATCACAGCTCGTGAAGCAAAGCCAAACTCTACTCCTGGGAAAGTATACGATCGTGTACTCATATGCTCGTCCCCAAAAGTGGCTCCGCTTGCTTCTTCTCCTTTCATTATCTCTTTTCTTCACAAACTCTTACGTCGCGCGCATCTCCTCTTATCCGGATATTGTCCACTCAAGCATCAATGTGGAGGTCTTTTGGAGTTGCTCAATGTGTGCCCACTACATCCGGCATTCCTGTCAACGTCGCCATGATCAGCTGCAAAATTTCCACACCAGCCCTTTTACCACATTGGAAGTCGTGCAAGCTGTATAATCGAACCATCTTTACACCTGCATCGAAGCGAGTGTCTTTCCTCTTTCGGCAAGAGTATATAAACAAAGGATGCTTTGGAATCTTGACATAATGCAGCATCCTTTCATACTACAGGTAAGTATTGCGATATGTGTTGAAAAGGAACGTGTAGATTGAACGTGTTCCTGACTTTCGTTACTCTCTTAGCCATGCGATCCTAATCCCGTCATCGTGTAGTGCCCTTTTTATCTATCACTGAAAAAGGAACCACCCAACCGACGCTATCCGCGGAGGAAGCTTACTCTCTGATACTCGCTTCATTCAAAAGGAACACACCTTGTGTTGGTACTGTCTTATTGCTCTCCAGCGATGTAATAGGTAGCGCCTGCAACAGAAAAACCCAAAATATCTTGAAACGCCTCGCGCTTTCAGGGCTCATCATCTCGAAAGTATAGCGGATGTTTAACGCTTAGAAGTTCACGTTCTGAAGAGAAATGCATCTTCCTGCATCCGATGTTGCAAATGGCACTCGTCAAGCACATCGTGTTATGGTGTCTCCTTCGAAACACACATCTTACATTTCCTCTCCGGCTCTAGGGAGGGTCTGTCGTTTACCCTGTGCTCTACAATTATACCTACTAATGTGGAGACTTTTTTGTTCAAAGAGCCGTATTTCTGCCTAGGCATCGCACCGGGATTTCATTGATGGTCGAACGGATCCACGTGGCGTACAAGCTGAGCCACCACATGCGGATCAATGCCGTGTTTCCCGCCAACTACGTGGTATACCTCAATGTTCTTCGCTTGATAGAGTGTTTGAAATTGCCGTGTGGCTTTATAATGGCTTCTATTTTCTGAAAGGCGAGTTTGGTCATTTAATCTCCATCATTTATGGCTCATATGAGCTGCCTGATATCACAGATATTTTCCTCGTAAATTTGAATCCATCGCGCTGCGTAATGTGGATTTGTTTTGTAGGTTCTTGAAGCCATCACTTTCCAAAGTTCTGTAAGAGTGATGCTTCGCCCATGAACCGGTAATCTTTTGTATTGAAAGCATAAGTCTCAGCCCATTAAGTCGCGTTATTCATGCCTATAGGAACACAAATACGATCCGTCAAATCGGTGTACTGAGAAATGGTATCTTCCACACCCTCCTTGGACAATGGTCGCGCTCTCTTTACTTCTCTTCAAGCCTCTCTCTTCTCTGAACCCATTACAAGCACATTGAATGGAGATTTGTTCATATTCATCACGTTGCGTACTATGCAGGAGAATTGCAGTCGATTTGTCGTATCTACATCTTTGGACGCCACGAAATGAATCACGCTCTCTTTTCTGAGAGGCTTGGTGTGTATTCTGAAAAGCGCCTCGAACCGACCCAGCACCGTGAAACGCTGCTCCCATGCCAACGGTTGACACATTACCATTATCACCTCGTTTTCTTCTCCCAAGCAGGTGGTCAATATGGATGTTGGTGTTGGAATTTGTGTAAAACATCGAATAACACTTACGGGTGCAAATCATTGCGTTGCCTCTCCCCCTCCCAGTTGTAGCATGCAGCAAACTCACCGCCATATACGCCGGCAGGGGTGTGAAGGGGACGCCTTCCTTAATCATTCTCATTTTTTTTTTCTTCAAACGGAACCATTTTGCAACTACACACAGTCATAGAATACACTCATGCTGCGTTGGCCCGTGTAGTTTCAAGGGTGGATCAAACTATCATCCGGTGCTCGTTCTCACACACACAACGCTACCCCATCCGATTCTGCCAATTTACTTCCGTACCTCTAGAAGAGGTACTGGGCGTATGCACCGCAAAGCGACAGGCTTCGCATACGTGAAATGTGAGGGATGATAAAAAAAGAAAATAAATGCCTGAGCCTAAACCATATCTCCGTACAGGTCAAAACCGTACAAGTAACCGGACCTCTGTGATACATGTAGCGTCGCGCTCTGGCGTTTCGACGTTTCACGCATCCGGCATGGCCAGAGAAGTGCGCACGAAAAATGAGACTTTGTGGAACAAATGTCAATCGCACAATAAGGTGTCTCATAACCTCGACCTGGTCGCATCGATCTACCCATATTATCTCGTGGGTGCGTTATTATGCGGGCGGTGCTAACGACTTCCATCCCTACCCATATAGTACCTGGGTGAGGAATTTATCTATATCTTGGCTTCCCTCGGTAAGAGGTACTGGACCCTGACACCGCGTTGAGGTGTATAGATAACGTCAGGGATCATTCTCATTAGCTATTGGCAGGTTTCATTTGCCTTGCTCACGTGCATAGATAGAATGTTCTAATTGCTTTCTATTTCGTGAAGAGCCTTGGCAACACGTCTTCGCTGTCCACCCTCAAGGGGAAGTATCCGCAACCCCATGACAAATATGTCAAACGTACTGATTTTGCCATTCTTGACACTCTGGTCTTTTCATTTCCCCGCGTAACCACTGAAGCTGTGTTCATTTGCCTACCGCTTTCTTGCTGATGGTGGGGGTGATGGGGATTTATTTTATTTTTCTTCCCAACGTTATTTCGTCCCAAAATCAAACCATACGGCGCCGGACTCCCGTGTGTGGGATTTTTGGGTGTCTCTTTTCTCCTTAGAAAATAGCTTTTTTGGAAGATAAATATTCTTGTGGGGCATAAATTATGGTTCATGTGACTTGCTGGGTCTGTGCTGGTTGCTTTCATTGCTGTTTGCGTCGGGGGAATGCATTGCATTGGGATTAAAGATGTGCTGCCTCTTTGGGAAAGAATAATTCTTTCGCCCCTCGTGTCTGCGCTTTGGTTTAAATTTTTTTCATAGACTTGAGAAACTTGCTGTTTAAAAACTGCTGATCTGGCGTTAAAATCGTTCATTGTAATTTACGCTGCCGCGGTGTTAATATGCCTCTTGAAACGTCAACTCAACCTCCTCTTGTCTCCATTCCCCTTGTGTTTGTCAGGGTTCGTAAGAATTGTGAATTTAACTATGGGCTTGTGGGTGCGCAAAGGTCAGATATGCGACTGTGCCAGGTGAAGCCATTCCTCCAAAATTATTCTGTCCGATAATTGGGGATTGGGTGGCAATCGCGAATGGAGACTGCGGCTTCGCCCGCGAAGAATATCTTAGAATCCTCAGCGTGAAGGCAATTGCTGGTTGCCTGGCGTTTGGGGCGTGATCGGTGAGTCCGTCGCCAAAGGAATTCTATTTCTCACGTTGGAATTCAATCGAAGTCACATTTTTACTGAAAACAAAAACAAAAACATGAAGCTCAGTGTTTTCTTTATACACTACCAGGGCTTGACCCAGTTACGAAAAGGAAAAACAATAATATTTATCAATACCAAGAGAGGATAGCGTCAACAAAACAAATGAATACATACACATATTCAAGCAATGAAGAAAAAATGAAAAACACGCATATTGGACTCCAACATACTCATTGTTTCCCTTTTTGGAGTCCCTTCCACCCCTACATGAAAAATGCCATGTAATTATGGGTGAATTATATGCCACATGTGTTTATGGCAAGTAACGCTTCAGTAACATCAGCCAACCCGTTGCAGTGATCAGGCTTTGCGTTGCACTTCGATCGAGGAAGCCAAGAGACAGTGAAACTGGATATGACAATCTCTTGCATTTAAATATCATGCATATAGAGAATTTTTGCAATGTGAATCTTTCTCGTTGATCATGGGAGTCCCATTTTGTTTTATTTTGTTTTGCACAAGGCACGCTTCAGATCGGTCTGCTCAAGCAGAGGCGCCTGATATCCTTGTTGTAAAAAGCTTCCCCAGGTAACGTGGTGGCGTTCTTCTCAACCAGAAGAAGAGGAATGTGTCCTGTGATTTCGTGAGAGTTCTCGGCGTGTAGCCGGACCCTGGGGAGTACATGGTGCAGCAGAAAAGTTTTTTTTTTTTTTTCGCCTTGGTGGCTCTGGCTTTTCAAAGCGGGCCGCTTCTCTGCGTGCTTCACGGGCCCGTGTGTGGAAATGTTTTTCACCCGTCAATATTCTCAGGAACGCACTGCTAATAAGATTTTGGTTATTGCTTTTCGCGTTTTTTTGATCTTGGCTTCGTTGAGGTAATGTCGATAATAGTGACGTGTTTTGGTAAAGCTGTTTAGATAGGAAGACTAGCCTGCAGCCATTCTAAAGATAAAACGTTCCTATTAATTGGATGTTTTTTTTTTTTTTTTCGAAACGATTTTTTTATTTTTTTATAGTTCCACGCGCAGTATATATATATTTCTTGTTTACAAATATGTGTAAATACTTTTCTCTATGTTTTTCGTGGACGTTGGTAAGGGACTTTTTTACATTTCACTGCGTTAATGTACGATTTTTGATCGTTGAGTACATTATGAATAGCGATTCGTTAAATTTGGTTTATTCATCTAGCTCTGACGAAGTAGATTTAATTTGAGTTCCGTCTTCTGTGTATACATAAATATCTCTTATTCCCTCTTTGTGTTCTTAAGGTTAAGGCAACTCGCGAAACTTATTATTATTATTTTTATTTACGAGGGTTCTAATATGTCCCAGGAGTGGTTTGTTTTTGCGCTTGGCACAAATAACTGGCAGGGGGAAGGCCAATTTGCTCCTGGTTCCGGCATTCTGCATGGGGGCCAGCACATTGCTATGAACGCTCTTCCGGGTGTTAAGTGCTATTCTATGTGGCCTTCAGACGTATTGAAAACACCTAAAGATCGTGATGACTATCGAGTTTACGAAATCCCTCATCAAATCCCCATTTGTGAGAGTGTTGGCCCCCAAAGCTCCAAACGTTGGCACTCTATGAGTGAAGATGAGGTAAGTCATTACTGTGATACATTGCAACAACAGGTGATTGAGTATATTGACTATGTTGAGAAGAAGACGGGGAAACGCTTTAATCTGTTTCTCGCTCACCATACCTTCATGAATCCTGTTATTATGGTTCGAGTGAATGCGCATCGGGTATCTGCAGGTTTACCTGCCGTTCCAATAGTGGTTTTTGCTCACGGCACGGCACTGAAAATGTACCAGAATGAAATGAAAAATCTTCCGGAGTTTCCTATGCGCTACTATAACTGGATGCGCGAAAAGGTGCAAATATTTGAAGGCACAGAAAAGGTTTGTGGAGTTTTTGCTGTTTCCCAGCCACAAAAAGATATTTTTGAGTCCCTTTTCCCGGAATTCCCAAAGGAGCGTGTTGCTGTTACTCCTTGTGGTTATAACCAACTTGTTTTTCATCCCATCAAAGGTGTCACACGCACGGACGCATTTGGTGCATTGCCTCAGATTTTCTATGATGATTTTGAGAGCAGTTCAATACAACCTGCTTCCCAAGCTTTCATTGCCCCTGGAAAGAATGTTCCTGACATCGAGAGTTATGATAAGGTTGTTGTTTTTTGTGGTCGTTTTGCGGACTGGAAGCGTCCAGATGCTGTTCTTCAGGCGGCAAAAAAATGGGAAAAGGAAGGTCAGAAGATTTTAACTCTTATGATTGGTGGGGGATCTCAAGAGGCGAGGAAAAAGTTTGTTGATCTTGCATATAATGAATTCCACCTCGAGCATACATTCTTTCTTGGACCACAAGGTCAAGATATACTTGCACGTATATACACTGTAAGTGATGTTGCTGTCTTTCCTAGTAAAGATGAGCCATTTGGCTTGGTATTTATTGAGTGCATGGGGTGTGGTACACCTGTAATCGGAGCAAAATCTGGAGGTCCACTGGATTTCGTAACAGAGGATGTGGGCACTCTTGTGGATGAAGGTGATCACAATCAGGTTTCTGAAAGTGTATATAATGCCGTCAAGAAGGCGCTAAATGAAGATTGGAAGAAAATTAAGGGTCCCAAATGCCAAGCATATGCTTTGGAGAAGTTCAGCCTGACAACCCAATGCGAGAGAATGTTGGAATTTCTGGAATCTGAATTCCTAAAGAAGGAAGCAGCAATTTAGCTAACTATCTTTGAGAATAGGAATTTTTTTTACTTCTTTTTTCCTTTATATCTAAAACGAGAAAAAAACACTCTTACATGTGAAAGAAAATATTATCACGCGGTCGGAAACTTTTTTTTTTTGTACGTCAATATCAAAGATAACCATCATAACAATACCACAAAGATGCGGCAAACGTTTACGACTGCAATATCACCTTTTGGATGTGTTTAGTCGCAAATTCTCTCTATTTCTTCGATCCTTAAAAAAATAAAAGAGGAGGAAAATGATGCCTTTCGTCATTGGCTGAGAATTCTTAGACAACTGTATAGTGACCAAAGCCACGCAAATAGAAAAGATAAGAATGTAGAAATTGGCGCCCTACTGTTTTCCTTTGTATTGGGGCATTTATTTATTTATTTTTTTTCCGATTTTTTTTATATATATTATACATATATATATATATATATATATACCTAGGGCATAGTGCTGGACTACGAAAGAGAGAAAAAAGTAATATAAGGGTGCTCTGAAAGGGCGTGAAGGCTTACAGTCTATGATTGCAAATTGTACTTTGAGTTATAACATTTTTGTTGCGCTTTTTATGTTATTTTTATTTCGCATTCTTTTCTTAACCCATTTTTTTTTTGTCAAAGAAAAGACCACAGATTATACCTTGAAGAATTCCATGGAATGCAAAAGAGAATATATGTATATGTATTCTTCTTTCTTCTTCAATAGTTGTTGGGAGGTATGAAGAGCGGTGCCCAGGAGGTTCCATTTATTGACGAACTGGCGGAGGCTAAAATTTTAACGACGAGGTCACACACATATTTGATCGCAGCATGTGCTTTGAGTTTTTCTCTTGTGTTAATATATATTATCTCCTTCAATTTTGTCGTCTGTGTTGTCTGCGTTTCTCGAAGTACTGGACTTCTAATAATTTCCGAAACACAACGTTAACTTGCCTATCGTCAGTTATTACTCCTTTTTCGCAAAAGGATACGAGGTTACAGATTTGTTGTCTCTTTTGACCGCTTGTTTTTATTTCTGTGTACCTTTTTTTTCTATGAAAACTCTATATTGAAGTTCTCTCCAGAAGTTATGAATTCTAGATGAAAAGGTAACGTCAAGACGAATTTTTTTTTTGGTATTTTAATGCTACCTGGAGTGATGATCGCTGCCTCCTATCCTTCTATTTTACTTTGTCGTTATTTCTTCTACCAACAACTTGTTATTAATAAACCCAAAAGTTTTAAGGAGGTCGTCAATTGCAAATGGGCTCCAAATCAAGCAAAATAGAAAAGTCAAAGGCTTCTACAAATTCTTCGAACGCCGTTATTACCCCCTCAGATAGAGCGCAGTTGGAGTTGAAACTTCAGCGTGATAAGCTTGCAGCAGCGGTACGGCGGTATGAAAGAGCAGCAAGTGACGAACGTTCTCGAGCTGCTGATTTTCTACGAAGTGGAAATCGTCGAAAGGCTCTTTATTGCCTGAAACGTCAAAAGGCACAGGAACAGCAGGTGACTTGTGTAGGTGATATGCTGGATAATGTACAAAAGCTTATCGATACTATTGAATTCAAGCAAATAGAAATGGAGGTGGTGGATGCTCTAAAGAGTGGTAAAAACGAGCTTTCAAAACTAAACGCCATGCTAAATATCGACGATATTTCTGAACTTATGGAGAGTACGACGGAAACAGTTGAGGAGGCTCGTCGTATTAATGAGGTTTTATCACAGCCTCTTGGTACGTGGGACGATGATGAGCTTCTAGATGAAATCCGTTTGAGCCTAGCTCCTGCTGAGGAAAAGAAAGGAGATAATACCGTTGAAGATGCAGTCGTACCAACACATCCTCTCCCAGACACCGAGATTCAAGAATCAAAAGAAGATTTACAAGCATCTGATGCACTTCTTTCTGCATAAGTTCTTTTTTGGTTTTAATCTTTTTCCCGAGTGTGTTGAGCTGCCTGATATGTTTTTGTTTGGTGTTTTCTCTTCTCTAGTTACTACATATGGTTGCTATCTTGAATTACATCCAATGTAGTTTCCTAAAGAATGGAGACACACTCGAAAGCCTCATTTCCTGGAGGTTTTTCTCCCAAGCACGTATATGCTGTTGCAACTGTGTGTAGTGCAAGCCACGTGGAATTATGCACTTTCCCTGCATTCTTTACATCTGTGTCCCGTAGTGTAAGGAGTGCTTGAGCCTTTTCCTCTATTTATTATTATTATGTTTTATGTTTATCTTCTTTGCATTTTTTATTATGTTTCTTCGTGTAAGCTCTTCATTCTTTTTTTTTTTTTCATCGTTCATTCTTAGAAAAAGGAGTCTCTATAGAAAAGCATAATTCAAGTGCGCTTAGAATTCATTAAGGACGAGAAAGTAACAAAAAAAAACGTTTATCTTACCCTTAGCGATGTTGCACATCTCGAATTCATACATTTAAAAGGAAGGGCCAACATACATACAAGAAAGAAAAAAAAGAATGGGGACAGAAAACAACAACGACGAAAAAGCTAATACGTTGGGAAGTGTCAGGATAATTCGACAAGGAAGTTGTTATTATAACACGTGACTTCCCGTCACCTTAAATAAAATTTTTGTAGCTTTTTTTTTTTTTTATAATCCCTATTCGTGTACCTGCTCCCATTCTACAAGAATCAATCAACTGCTGGCGGGTGTGCGCTCTTTCCTTAATTATGTATGCATTCATTTTTTTTTATCGATTAATTGGGTTGAGTGGGAATAAACCAGGCGGAAATCTATTTCCTTTTGGTATAGTAGCGATTTTATTATGTTACTGTCTATCATATTTTACGTCCTTTTCTTATTCATTTATTAGAGATCACCTGGGGCAATTGTGAGTGTGCATTCAAAAATACTCCCTTCTCTTACACTAATTTTGAAGGTTGAAATTTGTTTCTTCGTTAATGTTTTATTGCACTTATTCTCATCATATGTAGGTATATTTCATGGAGCAAATGATGTTTTTTAAAAAAATTTTGTTCTTTTTTTTTTTTTTTCTCATGGAGGAATTCGGCTGAATTTACTATATTTTTGCTCTAGTGTGGTGCAGTCTTTGTTCTTCTAACGCTTAGAGTGACAATACAAAAAGGAAAAGAAGAACATTTTTTTTTTTTTTGCTTTCTTGAGAGCTATTTTCTTGTTATTGTTTCTTTTTGTCAATGCTCGGACGTATCGTTTTCTTCACTACGTGCGTTACTGCCTTTTCGGGCACAGCGTATGTTGTTGGTATTGCCCTCAGCCCCCCGCCGTCGTATACAGTATGTAATCAGGAACGTCTAGAGCGCTACAACACGTTGTCACACGAAAGTTTGTATGAACGCAAAACTCGTGGTCAGGAGTTTTATTTAGGTATTGGGCGTTGGAGGCGTCGTATGCTTCGTGATGAGGGGTTCGTACGGGGGCGTGTATTAGAAGTAGGCAGTGGCTGTGGTGGTAACGTGGCGTACTACGAAACTCTCCTAGAGAAAGCTGCGAAAGAAATTGTTGCTATCAACCCAGATGCTGACCTCGTTGAGGTTGTGTTGAGTGACCGTGCGCCCGGGATGGTGGAGTCGACTGCACGACGAATTCAACAGCGATTTGGCTATACCCCGTACCGTTACCCCGACTACGACGTGGATGGCATCCTTGCTGCCTTGAAATTATCCCAAGATGAGCATGCGGTTGGTGGTGTGCGGCGACGGAAGGTTATGCACGGCGATGGTTCCATTGTGGAAGTCGCTGCCACCCCGCTCGTCGATGACAATGACAGTAACGCTGATTTGACGGTGGCGCCTATTCTTCATGGTGCTCTCCCAGGAGATGCGATGCCACTCCTCAGTAGTGAGGGGAAGACAGAGCTTCAGCGGCGTGAGGCAACAGTGCGGAATATGAGAGAGGGGCGTACCTTCTCCGTGGCGAATTACGCGGCGGAGCAGCTACCATTTAGTGATAATAGCTTTGACACCGTTGTGGACATGTTTGGACTTTGTAGCTTTGATGATCCTGTCCGAGCTTTACGGGAAATGTCGCGTGTATGTAAACCAGGTGGGCGATTGTTACTCCTTGAGCATGGTAAGGGTCGCTGGACGCGTGTGAATGATCACCTCGACAAATGGGCCCCACGTCATGCGAAAAAGTGGGGATGCTGGTGGAACCGTGACATTCGACGTTACGTGCGTTTAGCAGGGCTTACCGTTGAAAAAATAGATGAAAAACACTTTGGAACATCACAATATATCGTGGCGAAACCGTATAAAACCATGGATGAGTGGGATGCTTATCACGAGGCCAAAAGGAAGATACCGCAAGAAAAGTTGACGGAAGTTAATGCAACGTGAGAGTGAAGGAGACACACGGATTGTGAATAAAAAGAGATGGAAACGTGAGGAGTAAACGATTTTAGGTGATGATGACTTGAAGAGATTTTTTTAAACACAGAGGCTGTTTTGGTTAGGATTTTACAATTATGGTTATTACATGTGTGTGTTGTTTTTGATGTCATTTTTTCTTGTTATTGTTATTATTATTTTTTTTTTTCTTTCTTTGTCTTCATGCTCCTGATGTTAAGTAATTGTTGCTACTATTGCGTTTTTTTTTTTTTTTACTTGGTCGTTTGATGCCTTTTCTCCTCCATTTTTTATTCTTTTCTTTTTTGCTCATTATTATCGGTTTTTTTTTTTTTTTGTGTGTGTTTGTCTCTCGGTGTGTGTGGGGAGGGTATTGCATCTATTTATCAGATAAAATATTAAACCGACATCGCTTGTGCTCAAGAAAATTATTAAGAAAATAGGGTATAATGACGATTGTGTTTCCCACATGGGAAGACAAGGAAACACTTCTTAGTTTTGCGCGAAATATCCTCTGCTGTAACCAGGAGGATATTGAATTACTAAATTCCACCTGCGTAGATCTCATTACTGATGCGCAGGCGATCACGGAGTTTGTTTTCGCCCCATCTTTCAGGGACTCTGAAGACTCCAATCATTATTCTTTACCAGTTGCCACGTTGCCTGTAAATTACTACCGCAGTGGGATACCTGATTTAAGAACACTTCATGGGTCACCAGAAGTTGTGCCTCGTGGTATGCCTCGCAACGTGCATGTTTTGCTTCACCAACATGAGGCTTCATTACGCGCCATGCGACACCGCCTTCTGCGCGGGAGGGACGCGTTAAAAGGAGTTAATGAAAAGTACGATTATGCTTTTACAGTCGTGACGTTCGGTAAATCGAAAACACAGCGACAACCAATATTGCAACGACAACAAGAACACGATCAAAAAGAATCTAGGAATGGAAAAGGTGATGTTGCGAATACCCTTTCTGATGTTGCTGATGTTGCTGCTGCTGCTGCTGCTGCTGCTGGCGCTAGTCGCGATGTGCAAGCAGATGTACGCGATGATGGCACTGTTTTCCCATTCACTGATACAAAAGTAAGCTTTGACACACGACAGGTACGAGAGGTGTACACAAAGTTCATCTTCGCTTTCGATGCCTACTACAAGTGGGCAGCATGCATTGTGGGCCTTATCGATGGCGAGGGAAGCGTACCGGAGCCTGGCCGTTATGTTGTTTCTGAAAATGATTCAAAAAGAACCCAACCAGAGTCTCATCCCCAAATTGTGCAGCGTAAAATAAATCCAAATAGCGGTCAGGAAACGGAACCTGGGTCTGCCGCTTCTGAGTCCGGATCGACTACTTCGATGACCCGAACCCGAACAGTTCATGTGACTCGGTATGAGGTGCATGATGTGAGCAGTATATACAGATCCTTTGAACGTCAAGCGAGTTTTTTTTACCTTTCACAGTACACTGCGTACGACGCGCGTGTGGAGCGCCGCTTGCTTATCCCTGCATACTATGGTGCTCTTCGTGACACGCTTCGAGAGATTGGCGTTCAGATTGATCGATTGCATGACTTGCAGAACAATCTTCGACACCAACAAAGGTCGTCGTCAACAATTGTGTTCCGTCCTTCTCTGTGTGATTTTGAATATTTGCTGCATACCCTACGCCTCTATTGGAGTTCCTGTGTTACTGAGGATGACCTTACCTCTCTACAATACCATCGTCTTTTGTACACGCAGTACGTGGAGGAGGCGGGAGAGGTCCTTAAAGCACTGCGACAGCTGCGACACCGCGCTTCTGCCTCTGGTGTTATTTGGGTCCCCTTGCCGGAGGAAGAGGGAGCATTGCAAGCCGCTTTTGAGAGTTTTTGGGGTGTACGTAGACGGGTGCTTGATCTGCGTGACTCCATTGCGCGCTCGATTACGGAGAAGAACCGTACTCACCAGTACCGAATTTCCACTCCCGCCGCAAGTGAACAGACTAGCGAGAGGCAAGGGGGCAGCGTGGCGCAACAGACGCTAGCAATGCTACGGTCGTGGGCCCAACTTGTTTCATGTGAAGTGAATTTTGCTGACAGCCTCGCTGCAGTCCCAAAAGACGACGAGGGCGTAACAATTTCCATGACATCACCTTTTTACAAGTCAAAAGTGGAGCTGCAGCGTTGCATTTTGCGACTAGCAACGGCTGTGGAGACAGAAGCCACAACGCTGGAGCGTGACTACAAGGGTGTCTTTTTCCGAGATGCAAAGGCACAGTGGATGAAGCGAGCAGATGGCGTTAGGCGACAGTTGGAGTCTGTTAGTGTCGTATTCTCACGACCAGGGTAATATAAGAGGAGGAAGAGGGTTGAAAAGTAGGAGTTGAAAGCGTGGTGGTGCTTGACCTATGTGGTACAATGTCAGGTGTGTGTACTTTGGTGTGTCTAGCTATAAAAGAAAACGTTTTGTTTACCTATTCATTATTTTATTTCCTCATTCTCCATTCACAAAAATGACACGACTTTCAAAAAAAGAAGAAATGATCGAACACACAAACCAAAAAAGGAAACAGCAAGAAAACGCAGAAAAATGTTTTTTTTTCTGAAAACCAAAAAAATTAAAATAGTATGGAAAATGGTGGAATGTGTATTTCAGATAAAAATAGATGAAAAAGTGCTAACTGAGTGTGCCAAAAATTGTTTTTTTTTTCTTTTATTTTCTGTTACACATACCCACTCGCTACACAACACACAAAAAAGACTAGTTCACTCCATTTTATGTGCTCTACGTTCTTACAACGTGCGGGAAAGCAACCAATACGAAAAGAATCGTGAGGAAGACGAGATTAACAAAAACAAAAGAGAGAGAGAGAGAGAGAGAGAAAGTCAGGGGGGAGGATAAATCAAAATCAAACAACAATAATAACAAACGACAGTAGTGCCGTCCCAGTGATGAGATTGTCGTTGAAGCGACGTTCCACGCCGCCGCAAACGATAAATGATCCTTCCACAGATGAAAATGTGGCTGCTGGAGGTTACCCAGAACTTGCGGACCGTGTCCTTCTTATCTACGACGGGGGGGAGGTGGAATTTGACATTGTCTTGCTCCATGGACTTGGCAGCGGCGAGTTCAAGTGTTGGGTTAATGAGCGGGGCTTCTTTTGGCCTGGTCTCTTTCTTCCTCAAGACTTTCCACGCTGTCGTGTCTTGTCCGCGGGTTATTCCCATGCCCTTTGGCGCAAAGCGGTACCTCCTCTTGTCCTTGATAAAGAGTTGGGTGGAGATTTGAACCTGGAACGATGTGCTCGACAACTCGCGTCGCGACTCCTCTCAGACGCTGTCGGTGTTGGTCAACGACCCGTGGTATTCATCACACACTCAATGGGTGGTCTTATTCTGAAACGCATGGTTACATCCATAGTCTTCCCCACCTCTGAAGACGGTGAGGGAAAGGCTGAGAATGTCAGCCAAACCAATGATGTTCATAGTAGTAAAAGTAATGACACGCTTAATGATGCGAGTAGTGACGTTAGAGAAGTGGTACTTTCTAGCACAGATGGGAAGAGACGTTTAAAGTGTCTCCTGCATTCTCTTCGGGGTGTTGTCTTTTACGCCACACCACATTTTGGGGCCCCCATAGCGAGCCTAATTACAGGCTTATCGCGTTATTACGAACCCTTTGGTGGTATCGCCGCTTCCGAGGTTCTCGCTGCCCTCAGTGACCGGAACCATGAGGCCTTGGCTCATCTTAATGAGAAATTTTTTCGTATCATAGATTCTAGTGAGATACCTGTAGATGTTTTGTCGTTTGCGGAATCGCGACGGATAAGTGGAATGGTTCGAATTGTGGAGCCAGAATCAGCAAATCCGGTACCTGGAGACCCACGGTTCACTTTTCATGTTATTGATGCAGATCACTATGGAGTAAATCGACCTGTGTCCAAGACACAGCTAAGTTATAGTGCACTTTTTGACTTTATTTATCACATGCAGCGTTCTGGACGACTCACTCAAACCACTGCTCTCCCTTCATGTAGTACTAGAATGGAAGCTACTGGTGCCTTGTGTGCAAATCCTGGAACGAATCCTGGAATGGATTGGAGTAATGGTATTTATAGCCTGGCTAGAGTGGAAACTTCGAAGGAAATCGACCCCTTTCTTTTTCTTGGCCGTAACCCCACCGTGCCAGTTTCATCGCCTGACGAAAGTGAGGCGACTCTGGAGGTGGCCGCTATTTTGACAGTTTTACGTCAGTCTACCGATGAATTGCGTAGATGCGCCGCGACGCAATTTAACATGTCCATTCCTGCACCACTGGAACGTCTCTTTGCGTTGGCAGAAGAGGTGCTTGAATACAATGACCGTCGCCATGGGTCATTGGTATCCAATGATGCGATAGGATTGGAGTTGCCGTTGCGGCTTGTTGTGTATTGGGTAGACCGTGCTAACGCCGCTCTCGATGCGTTGAATGCACGTGATGTGTTGGACACAGTTTACCGCGGTGCAGCAGCACTTCGTGGTGAGTGGAGTATTTTTTGCGCTCGCCATGAAAGTTCTTTAGAGCCCGCTGCAGTTTTACTTCATTTTACCCGTTCCGTCACAAGCACCGTGGCGGATAGTATGGGGGGTGGATTGGGTTGTATTCTACCACTCACTCTGCCGCATACCCCACTTGGCACTCCTACCACTGCGCTGCTGCGCGGCTTTGTAAATCTCGGTATTGCAAAACAGTATGTGCGGAGTGCAAAGGCATTTGAGGAGCTAATTACCCACGTAGACACACTACAACGCCGCGATAAGGAATTAGAGAATCATTCTTCTTCGCTTGTGAACAATGGTGTAGTATGGGACCCTCTTGCATTAATTGCATACACTGGTCGCTGCCATGCCCTTCTTGAGGGATACTACGAGACCACACCGCCTTGCATGAAGGAGGCGTTGCGTGTTTGTATGAAAAGAGGTCGTCGTCGTTGTGATGCTGTACAGCGTGCATTGCGTGTGGATCTCCCATTTGCTCAACCCATGGCTACTGCAAGTGGTGTCGAAACGCGCCTGGCTGCGAACGCTGTGCTTCTCTGGCAGGCTGTGGAGTCGCGAGCGACAACAGCAATATCGACATCACCGAGCGTAGCGCTACTAGTAGAGACCCGTGTTTCGAATTGTTATCCTAGTGGTCTCGTGTGGGAGAGCGCGGAACCCCGTGTGAAGAGCGAGTGGCTCGCCTCTTGTGCCGCATCCGGACAGTTTGACAAGACAGCTCAGGAAATGTCTCTCACGCTGCACATGTCTGACCGTCACCCGCTCGCCTCATGCACGCGGGGCTATGAATTGCTTTGGCAGGGAGACCTTCTCGGCGCGGAGGAGGCGTTTGGGACGGCGCTCGCGCTTACACATGATGCGACGCATTCACTTCACCGTGTTGCGGCTGTTGGGCTTGGTTGGGTTCATCTACAACGCATACACAGCGGTCTCGTGGTGCGCACTGAGGAGTGTGCCAAGGAGACTCCCACCAACAACACCGCCACCTCCGTGGCTCCCACGTGTGATGCGAGTGGTCGTGCGAAGGACCGGGATGGTGGTTCCTTGGAGGTGATGGATGTGCTTGCGTTGCGCGTCGCTCCTCCGGCTTTGCGACGTTGGTGGATACATCACTTCGCCGCCACTTGTTCAGTTCCTTTTCCGTCCTCCGCCAGGACTGCGGCGGAGCTCGAGATGATGAGGGCCATAAACCTTTTTCGCACTGTCCTCTCGCACGACCCCTCAAACCCCGGGGCGTTGTGTGGTATGGGTCGAGCCCACACACTCACCTTGACAATGCACGCGGAGACACAAATAGGTGGAAAGTTCATTTCCACCATGGAATTCCCTGCGGCGGCGCGTTTTTTTACGGCCTCATACTCCGCTCGGATGCATCATCCTGACACCCATGAGGTTTGCGCCGCGGACGCGTCGCGTTGGGCCTCTCGTGCCGCATATTGGCTTGGAGCCTTGGCGAATGACACTGCAGCATCTCAGCAATGGTGGAAAGTTGCTGTCGATCAGTGTCCACAAAACGATTGGGCCATGACAGCGCTTGGATTGGCAAAACTCGGGGCGGCCGCGACGCCACAGGAGGAGGATGGTATTCAACTACTGCAAAACGCTCTGGATGTGAACCAAAAAAACGCATGGACATTATGGGGACTTGGGAAGTATGCACCAGATGCGGCACAGCGGTTACAGTGTCATGCCATGTTGGTGAGGCTGCTCAAGCGTTGAGAGGAAAGAGAAAAAAATAAAAATAAAGAGAAGGAAACAAGGGAGGCTGTGTCGTACCATTTGAATGGATGACGGAGTTGTGCATCTCTTTCTCTCGCTGTTTCTTCCGTGTTTTTTTTTTTCTATATTTGATTGCCATTTTTTCTCTCTCTGTGTTATAGGATTCTTTTTCTTGGTGTTGTGTGATTATTTTTATACAACATATCACTGAAAGGTAAGTTGTGAATACATGCATTGTTTATTATTATTATGTTGATTTTTTTTTCTCAAAATTTGTTTTCCTTGTTTCTACTGTTTTTAACGAAGTTAATAGATAGAGAGTTTGTCGAAAATTCTTGGTATAGAAGAGAGAAAGTTTTTTTTTTTTTTTTTTCGAGAAGCGAATCAAGTCACCACGAGGAATAATTAAAAATTACCAAAACAAATAGCACCACCAAGAAACCCATCAAAAAAGAGGGCCAATTCGTGGTGATCGCTGACGAATTGAAACCCACAAACAAAAGCAGAAAAGAAAAAAGAAAAAGAATAAAGTAGCCATAAATCAAGAAATAAGAACAACACAGCATATACATACATATATTTTTATTTATAGAGAGAGAAACGGATTCAAGGAGAAAGCAAAAGGGACAAGTGTAATAAGAAGTTACGTTTTGGGGAGGCGAACAACCACAACAACCGGAACGGATACACAAAAACGCGCGAAATCAAAAATTCACAGCAGGCAAACAAAGAAGGAAGGAAAAAAAAAAACTCTCACAAAGGTACAACTTTTTAAGAAGACGTCATTAATTTCAACCCCTGCAAGAGAAACAACTGTAACCAAGACGTGACGGGGAGCAACTCGTGTGAGAATTGTGTCAAGTAAAGATATAAACAGCAGAAGTCAAGAAGAACAAGGTAAGCAACCTCGCTGATAATATATATATATATATATATTTATTTATTAGTACATTTTCCTTCCATGTCTGCGAATGCGAGTGCCATTGCGGAGAGCTCCCGTGCTCCGAGCTCCACCGCTGACACCTCGTGTCTTCGACTTCCCGACGATGATGATGGGATGCGCAATTACTCCACGGTTTCCGTGGTGGGGAGTAAGGCACATGCCGGGGGTAGTCTCTTTGGCACACCCAACTATCGTCGGGTGCGTGGGGTAGATGACGAGTTTCGCCCGCAGCAAGCCGCCTCGGATCGCTCCGCCTCGGGCACCTCGGCGGCGCGTGTGGGGTCGGTCGTCGCGTTCCGCCCCTCCGGTGTGCCGTATGACGCGGATCTCCGCTCCATGCTTGTGGCGACGGAGCGGGAGTTGGCCGAGGCGCGCGAGGAGGCGGCACGCCGCGGCTCGGAGCTGGACGCCCTCCGCGAGTCCCTCTCGCGGGATCGCTCCTCCCTGCAGTCTCTGCAGCTGCGCCACGACGCGCAGCTGCAGACGCTGCGCAGCGAGTTTGCCGAGGAGTCCGCGCGGCTGCATGAGCAGATTGCGGCCCTCACGCAGGTAGCCGATGGCGCCATGGCGGAGCAGTCGCGCCTCGCGGAGGAGGCGGCGCGTCGCAAGGCGCAGCTCCTCGCCCTCCTCGACCGCGAGCGGGAGGAGAAGAGTCAGATCATGGCCGACTACCGCCAGCAGACGGAGAGTCTCCTGGCGGAGCAGGGCCGGGAGATCACGTCCCTCCGCCACGACCTGCGCGGGCTGCGGGAGGCGCAGGAGGAGCTGCTGGCGGCGCGGCAGGCGGCGGAGGCGCGGGCGGCGGAGGCGGCGCTGTCGGCGCAGCGCGAGCGGGCGGCGCTGTCGGCGCAACAGGAGGCCGCCCGGCAACAGGAGGCGGTGGCGGAGGCGCTGCGGGGGCGCGTGGCCGCGTTGCAGGCGGAGGCGGAGCAGCGGGCCGCCGCGCAGGACGAGGGGCGCCGCCAGGTCGAGGCCGCCCACGCGGTGGAGCTGCGCCGGGCCGATGAGTTGCTGCACGCGCTGCGCGCCGACCTCGCGCGGGCCGTGGCGCAGAAGGCGGCGGCGCAACAGGAGGCGGCGGCCGTCACGCGCGAGGCGGAGAGAGTGAAGGCACTCCTCGCGGAGGCCACGCGGGAGGCGGAGGAGGCGCGCGAGCGGTTGCGTGTCGAGGGGCGCGGAAGGGAAGAGTTGCTTGGGGAGTTGCAAAGCACTGTGCGCGTGCTCTCCGCCAGACTCGCCGCGCACGACGAGGACACACAGAGGCTGCAAGAGGAGCTCACGGAGGCGGATAGGAAGCTGCACGATGCCCATACGTTTATTGGACGAAAGGACGCCGCTATTGGCCAACTCAACGCACGACTTCGTGCCTATGAGTCAAAAATGGGACCCATCCAGTAATGAAACGAAGAAGAGAAGATATTTCTTGGTGTATACGTCGGTGTGTATTTGCGTGTTGGTGTGTTGCCGTAGAGGGAAATTGCAATACCTGTTGCGGTTTCTTTCTTCTTTTTTTTTTCGTTTCTGATGGATATATATATATATATATATATATATATCGTTTTCCCGAGTTTCTCTTCTGATAGATGGCGGAACTACAAGAAAGCCTCATTGTCCTTTTCATTGTTTTTACTGTTATTTTGATTATTATATAGAGACGGAGAGAGAGAGAGAGAGAAAGAGGAATTGGAGAGCAAGAAGGTGAAAAGGGATTGGAGGCAAAAGTGTTTCTGTGCGTTTGTATTTACCCTTTTCTATCTATCGAATTGACATGGAAAGGTCTTCTAACACACTTCAACCCTTATTATTATTATTATTTTTTTTTTTTTTTTTGAACAATGAGTGTCATCAAATGAGAGCTGATGGCGCATCATTTTTTTGTTACTATGATTTTACTTTCATGACACACACACAAAAAGGGGAATGCATCATTCAATTATGCGTGCACATCGTTCTCTTTCTTTCTCAAACAGGCGAAAAATATGAATAGCTAAGAAACGAGATGATAGTGACACACACAAACACACACAAAGAAAAAAATATATATATCTATATATATATATTTTTTAAATTATTTTGTGTTTTTTTTTGTTGGATTTTGATTCATCTGCTAAGCTTTTTTCTGTTTTTTCTGTTTTTCTGTTTCTTTTTTGATTTACATTTTCTTCAGCCTTTGTTTTTCCATTGCTCACTCTCAGAAGTGCACACATAAGACAAACAACGAAGAAAAGGGGAAAAAGAAAAAAAAAGGAAGAACCTTAAGGAGACAAGGCGGAAATAGCTCAAAATACATAAATCTTCTATTTCCTTTGATTTAGTGGTAAAGTTTTTGTGAAAGTTTATTCATTTTGCCGCTCTACTCATCCGAGCAGATATTTCGCCCAAGGCGTGTACATTTTTTCCTCTTCTTGGTGTCATTAGGTTAGGTTACAATACGAACAGATATTTTTATATTTTTATTTCTTCAAGAATTGTGCCTTTGGATTGACTGTGTTGTACACACGTACAGAGAGAAAAAAAAAAAGAAAAAAAAGTGAAGGGAACGAATTAGTATTATTTCCTTTTGTACGTTGTATAGTTAGGAAAATTTGAAAGGGTACCAATAGGTGAAGAAAAACCTTTTTCTCTCCTCAAGAAGAAAAAGGGGAAACGAAACGAAAAGAAAAAAAACCTTAGAGGTGGCAATTACGTGACGCAAATAGAAAGGTCAATAAAAAGAGAAACGTGAGAGTGAAAAAGTGTGTGTGAACTCACTTTTTTTTTTTGCTTTACTGCCTCTTATTTATTTAGGAGGCGCCACTTCAGAAAAGAAAAAAAATTAATCTCTCTCTATCTATTTATATATAGACTTTGTCTATATATATTATTATTATTATTATTAGTGATATTTAGTTTTTAATTCTTGTTTTCGTCCTTTTTTTTTTCTTTTCATCTTCTCCATTTGTGTCTGTGTGTGTCTTACCTGACTTACACCACCACCACCACCATTCCTGCGGCTTTCCTTTTCATAATACTATCATCATCGTTCCGTGTATTCCTTCTACTGTAGTACCCTTACCCTTGTTTGGTGTTTTTTATATTTATGTCAACTGTAAACCGTTTGCAGTGTTTGGAGAAACTTGGTGAGGGTACCTATGGTGTGGTGTATAAGGCACGAGAGCTTGCGACGGGTCAGATTGTTGCCTTTAAGCGCATGATGATTGGCGGCGAGGAGGAAGGGGTTCCGGCGACGGCGATTCGTGAGGTTTGTCTCCTCAAGGAACTCCGCCATGACAACATTGTGCGACTCCACGACGTCCTCTTCGAGCCGCCGAAGATGACCCTCATTTTTGAGTACTGCGAGTGGGACTTGAAGAAGTACATGGAGCTCAAGCGCCACCGCATGCCGCTAGACATCCGCCGCGAGGTGCAGCCCATTCTGAAACAAATGCTTTTGGGCCTCCGCTTTACGCACCGGCGCAGTGTGGTGCACCGCGACCTGAAACCGGAGAATGTGTTCATCAGTCTGAGCAAAACCCCATCGCCCCCCGTCTCGGCCGGCGGGGAGAGCCCGTGCGGGAACGGCCGCGACTCCCCCGACGCGCCGCCGGGAGATTTGGTCGTCAAACTCGGCGACTTCGGCCTCGCGCGGGGGGAGAGCATTCCGGTGAAGAAGTACTCCCACGACGTCGTCTCCCTTTGGTACCGAAGTCCGGATGTGATGATGGGCTCCGCCCTCTACGGCTCCGCGGTGGACATGTGGTCCATTGGCTGCATCTTTGCCGAGATGGTGACCGGAAAGGCCCTTTTCAGCGGCTGCACCGAGACGGAGCAGCTCGTGCGGATGGCGCAGCTCCTCGGCACGCCGAACCCCCAGACGTGGCCGTCCCTCCCGACGTACCCGAAGCGCACGCAGGTCGTCGACGCCATGGCGCAATACGCGCGGGAAAACACACACACCCGCACAGAAAGCCATGCGCGGGAGGCGGAGCGGCGGGAGTGGCATAGCGCCAACGTGGAGGCGTTTAGTTTTCCACCGGAGCTGCAGTTTGAGTCGGGTTTGGAGTCCTACGTGGAGTCCTCCGGGTTTCGGGCGCGGGCGGGGAGTGAGGGGGTCGATTTGCTGCGCGGACTGTTGCGGTATGAGCCGTCACAGCGATTTACCGCACATGAGGCGCTTTGCCACCCGTTTTTGCAAAACGTTGCGGCGCCGGTGCAAAGACAGGTGGATGCCATGGCCGCCATCCTCGTCCAGGCACTCGAACGACACGGTGTAAACCCAGAGGAGGTGTAAAGCGGGTGGTGGTGTGGAAGTAGGGGAGGTGAAGCAAGCGAAAAGAGAAGAGAGAAAAAAGAAAGAGAAGGAAATGCTTCTTCTTTTTACTATAATGGTTATTATTTGAATCCTCCTTTGTTAGGGGAGGTGGATGCAAAATAAAACAATAACAACAAAAAAAGGGACATTACCCAATAGACACTTGAAGTTTGCTCCAACAAGAAGACTACGAGGAGAAAGAAAGAACACAAAAAAAAAAAAAGAAAGAAATCACGCCAAGAAGAGAACAGCAACAAAAGCTAAAAAAAACTAGAGGAAAATAAAGTGCAAAATTATTTGACCGTATTTTTTTCTTCTTTTTTCTTTGCCAATGCCAATTTATCCTTTTTGCGCCGCTTCGTTGAAATGCGTCAACACACACACACACTCAAAAAAAAAAATATATATATATATATATATGTTTACATAGGCAAACGAGATTTAAAACAATAAGAAAAAAAAAATCATTTATGAATGAGGAGCAAGTAGTTTCCGACTATCCCTCGAACAACAACAACAAAAGAAAAACGAGAGGTACATCCCAATACGTATATATATATATATTTGGATGTTTACGTTTTAGTGTTGAAATACATACACAAAAGAGGAGAAGTGAAAGCATAAAATAATATTCATGTTTTTATCCACATTGACAATGATATGAACTAGATAAAACAAAATGAAAATATACAGTGATAATGATAACAAGGATAGATGCAAAAAAAAAAAAAAGAAAGGGAGCGGAAAAATGAATTCGGGAATATATTAATGGCAGGAGGTTGGCATTTTTAGTAACGGAAATGTTTACTTTTTTAAAACTATTTTCTCGGAACATCCATGTATATACACATATATATATTCATATATACCTGTTTTTGCGATTTTTTTTCATAAAAAAAAAAAAGAAATGTTTCTTTCTTATGTGCTAAAAATACCTTTTCTCTGTTTGCTTTGGTTGCCATTTTTTTATTTTATCTTTTTAATTTTTTTACGGGATAGTCCCTTTTTTTTTTGTGTTTTGTGTATATTTTTATTCTTCATGTCTAATACTCTCTCCTTTCTTCTTTTCCTCATCTCTTGTTGCCATTTGACTCCGTTCATGCGCGGACGAATCGGACGAAAGATGGGAAAGACGAATACAAAAGAAAACAAACCAAAACGAAAAAACAGAGAAAAGTTATGTGTGTTTGTGTGTACCATCATAGTCAACAGACGGCGATGGAGCGAAACGAACGGGATATATATGTATATATATATATATATATATATATATTTATTTATTTTTTGAATACTTTTCAATGGAAAAAGACAACAAAAAAGAAGATGAAAGACTTCTATCAAAAAAGAAAAAAAAGGAACTGAGCGAAAGTTGAACGAGATGTCTGATGGAAAAGCAAAGAAGAAAAAGAAAGTAGAAAACATTGGGAAATCATGTGTAGTGAAATTTGAACGTAAAGGTGTTTCATTCAGTCCAATAAAACTGTATAGTTTTCTTCCTTTAGACGTTTAGGATATTTTTGTTTGTTTGTGTGCATGATTGACATTGTTATTATTATTATTACTTATTATTACTCGTTTGTAAAATATCATTATTATTATTATTATTATTGGTGTGTGTATGTGTGCTTTTGGTGTCTTCATGATGAACCTAAATGGAAAAGGGAAAAAAGGAGAAATTTTTTTTTAAGAAGTAGAAAGTTTTTCATTTCTACTATTTTAATCGTTTTTATCAAAAGAAAGATATCAGATAACGTGGAAAAGAAAAAAGTAACAACTGCAACGCGTTCGATGATTTTATTTTTATTTATTTATTTCTATACATATATATATATATATATATATATATATATATTTACTTGTGCTATTTTATTTCTCCTGATCTCTTAAATAAAACGGAGGCTTTATTAGTGTTTATTCCTTTTTGTGTTGTTTGTTTCATTTTGATTTATATATGTATGCATATTACCTCCTTTTTTTTTCTTTTTTCTTTTTTTTCTTAGTTAATTGTTTTTAAGTGCTGATAACACTATTAAAGGTACCACTTCATTTTTTCTTTTTTCTATATATTCTTTTCTTGTGTGCAAAGCTTTACTGCCTGCGCGAGACACAAATCTAATTGTATAATCAATTAGGTTTTCTTGTTCCTTCTTTTCTTTCTTTTTTTTTTCCAAAAAAGAAAAAGAAAAGAGGAACAGAGAGGAAAGCGCACAAAATAATTCATTTAGGTGGTGCAAGTCGAATACGTAAACCCCAACAGCGCACTAATCAATAGGCTAATTTTATTCTCTATTCTCTCACACTCTCCTTCTATATATATATATATATATATATATATATATATATATACTTTGGAAGAAGAAGACAACGACAACGAAAAACCAATAAAAAGAAGAGTAAAAACAGAAGGGAGAAAAAGAAAACTTTCACTCCCAAAGTACGAAAGGAAAAGATTTATATTCCAATTAAAACGGTGTAAAGTGCAACGATAAGAATTTGTGCTGTAGAGGTTAGTTTCAGTCAAGAAAAAAACATTAGAGGCCAAAGACACAAACGAAAGCACAATAGTGATAAGCGTACGAAACGATTACACTGAAATTGTTACTCTGAACTAGTTGAAAAAAACAAACACACACACACACACACACACACGCCAAGAAAACAAAACAAAAAAGCGTCACAAAATAAGAACGAATACTAGCATTACTCTCCCTGCATACACAGACAGACGCTATTAAGCAAAAAAAAAAGTACGAACCAAAAAATCTCCTCATACGAATACATATCTATATCTCTCTATATATATAGATATCGATTATTATTATTTTTTTTTTATCTTCTCTGTTATCCTTTTTTATTTCTTTGGTTTACCACTTTTTTTTTACGTATTTTTATTGAACTTTTTAATGCGTGATACAAAGACGAATCCCCGGCGTTCGTGGCGTCCCATCAAGCGTCGCATGCGCTTGCGTTTGGCCGGCATTCAAAAAATAGCACTTCTCTCTCTTCTACTTCTTCTTCAGCTCGCCGCGTATGTGTTGTATGGTTGGTACCATTCCACAGTGTCGTACGGCATGCAGGGCCCACCGGTGGATGCGAAGGGCAACCAAATCATATTTCCCGGCGAATTCGAACCGCGTGATTCCAAGGCGCTAAACGGCATGACGACTGGAGTGCGGCGTTACACTCCCTCCGAGTTGGACGCCGCGTTTGGCGATATGGACTTCATTTACACCTTTGTGAATGGCAGCGAGCCAAACCACGCGTTTCGTCGCAGTGTCGTGCTCAGCTGTCTGCGCCAAGTGACGGAGGCGGAGCGCGCGCAGTATGCGGGGGAGGACGCGAGGGGGCGCTGCCCGGGATCCCGCATTGCGCCGAACAGTCCGCGCAATCGCGATGTGTTGGCCGCGATGGGGCGCTTCTCGAGCCCC
This sequence comes from Trypanosoma mega, assembly GCA_030849715.1. Lineage (NCBI taxonomy): Eukaryota > Euglenozoa > Kinetoplastea > Trypanosomatida > Trypanosomatidae > Trypanosoma > Trypanosoma mega. Next base: position 120,571 of record JASANV010001556.1, on the reverse strand, counting down.
GCCACGCTCTCCGCCCGGGACAGGGAGCGGGATGAGTTGCGCTACAGCATTCGCAGCGTGGAGCAGCACATGCGTTGGCACCGCGGCCGTCTCCTCCTCGTCTCCCCGGGCCATCCGCCGCGTTGGGTGCGCAACGCGGTCAACTTTATGCGCAGCGCGTGTCCCCCAAAAACGAACGATCTCCCACCGGGATCCCACCCGCGCATTACGACGGTGCACCAGGACGCGATTATGCCGTATGGCATGCGCCTCACAATTGACTCACACGCGATTGAACAGCACCTCTTCCGTGTGCGTAACATCACCCCCATTCACGTCTTCCTCAATGATGACTACTTTGTGTACCGCGATGTGGCGGTGAGTGATCTTCTCAATGAGTACGGCGGTACGTATGTGCGGACGGAAGGGGGTATGCTTTCAAAAGCGGCGCGTGCGGATAACGGAAGCTCCTGGGTCGGCGGTGTGCACAACACGAACCTCTTTAACGTGCTTGAGTTGGATTACAGGGGAGAGGGTTACCTCCCGCCCGCGCTGCTTAAGCGGTGGGAGGCGGCGGGGATCAACGCATCCGAGGCGGTGCCGGTGCCGAGCACGGATGCCCTCATCCACACCGCCCACGCCCACCCGCCGGAATCGATGCCGGCAAAGATGCAACCCCGGCGACCCCGCTTCTTCGCCACACACGCCCCGTTTGTCTACTGCACTCGCATGTTTGAGTTCTTCAACCGGCGGTATGAGCGGGAGATCGCGCACAACGCCCTCATCCACCGCTCACGCAAGGCAACGGACCTCTTTGTTCCATTTGTGTATAACGCCTTCATTATGGCGCGACCGTGGCAAGCCTCGCCAAGGTTCCTGCCGTATGCGGTGTCACTGCACAAGAGTCGAGCCAAGGGATCTAAAGAGCCTACACCGGAACCCATTCACATTGGTCTCGACAATAGAGATGGATGCGCTCCTGCCACACTACTGCGGCGGCCCGCCTCGGATGCGATGTACGCCAAATTCGTGGATGAGTACGATAAGAACATTGAAACCATCTCAAGCCTGAAGAAGCAGAAGCCGCTCTTCTTTAATATTAATGATGGATTCTCCATGGACAATACTAGCGTGCAGCTGAAGAAATTCCTGCTCGACCTCTTTCCCCACCCCTCGTTTGTCGAGGAAAGGACGAAACCACTCACCACCACCCAAATAGGTGACAAACCCCGAGAGGGACAACAAGAGACTCAACAAGACGAACAACACGAGGAACAGCCCGAGAAGGTTCGTGCGGGAGAGTATGATGAGGTGTATCGTGCTCTCATGAAACTTCCGCTCGTCATCTTCACCTCCTACACGGAGTCTTTTTGCCCACTTGTGCGTAGCATCCAACTCGTGCTGCAGGACTTCAACGGCCCTATTCTCCTTGTGCACGCCCCCCACCTCGGCAGTGAGGGCGAATTGGGTGATGATTTAGCGTCCATTCGCGCGCGCCTTAAACACCGCGTGCGGAGTATGATGCCCGTCACGCGTTGCACGTTTGGCAAAAATGTGCATATCATTGAGGTGAGTGCCGGCGCCACGCTGCGTGATCAAATGCGTGAGGCGTTGCAACACATCGACGCCACCCCGCCTGTACCATTGCCAGATAACTACATGGGTGGAAATGAGGTGCGGGTGGCGGCATTGGCGATCGATGCGCGTGTGACGCATCCCATCGACAGTGTGGCCGCCCTTACCCGCGCGCTGCATGTGCCGGCACAGACCGTAGCATTGGCGGACTTTGAAACGCACACCATGCATGACGGGAATAGCGCACTCCTGCTCGCCCTGCATGAGGCGGAGCGACGGGCCGTTCATTGGGTTAACGGCGCATCGGAAGAGGATCTGTTAGTTACCTTTCCACTCCCATCCGCCGAGTATGAGGACCTCGATGCGTTGGTTAAGTGGACACACTAACACACATCAAACACCTCGACGCTCAATTGCCACACAGATGTTTTGTATGGGTGTGTGTTAATGTAATGTTTTTTTTGTTTTTTTTTTTGTTTTGTATGTCTATGTGATTCTTTTTTTTTCTTTTTTTACTCCTCTGCAACAATAAAGGAGGAGGGCACTCTTCGTTAAGTGTGAGAAAAGGACACTTTGTAGAAAAGAAGGAAAATGGTAGGTTGTAATATATATATATATATATATATATATATATATTTGGGAAAGATTGAATTGAGGTGAGAAGGAATGTGAGAGAATTAAAACAGGGAGATAGAGACGAAGTGAAGTTGTTGATAGAAAGTATAGTGGAAAGCACACGCATACAATATATATATATATATGTATATATATATATATAACATTTTATTTTTAAAAATATATTTCTCCCCTTTGGACGATTTCTTTCCCTTTTTCTTTCACCCTATCTTTCTATAGACTGTTGTGAGAACGTCAATGTGTGAAACGAAAAAAAAGAAGCCTTCTGTTATTTCTTTTTTTTTTTGAAGGTCTAATGTAGGAGATTCTCACTCTTCCCACTCTTTTTTTTTTTTTTTTTGGGTTTGCCTCTTTTAAACAATAACGAAAAAAGATACGCATCCATCTCGCTTACTCCCCACATACACTCTCAAAAAAAGAAAAAAAGTAAATAAATACGAAAGGAATGAAAGAATACCGAAAAAAAATAATTTAAAAATAATGAGTCTGATGGGAATAAGTTTTTTAAAATTTATTTCTTTGTTTAAAAAAAAAAAATGAACGGGCGAACTTGTGTTCTCCTTCCAAAAAAAAAAAAAGGAGTGCAAGAACATACACATAAAGAAAAAAAGAAGAGTGTAAATCATTTTGAAACGTCCGCGTCAAAGCGCGAGCGACGCACACACGAAAGTAAAAAAAAAAAGACAATTAAATTACTGAGAAGAAATCAAAACAAACACAAAAAAGGAGGAGATATTGCAGTACAAAGTAGATATGGTGCATATACTCTTTTTCCTGTTAGTTTATTTCAGGTAGATTGTGATTATTATACAAATGAAGAACGATCTTCACTTTTTTCTTTCCAGGTGACCGGAGAAAAGACTCCTCTCTCAAAAAGAAACAAGGAAAAAGATGGCAAAGGAAGAATGATTTTTGTCGTTGGCATGACGAGGAGCTCTTTAAATTTAGATTTACATATCTATATATATATATATATACATATGATTGTTTTTTGTGCTGATTCGCTGCTTATTATGACACACTCAGACACTTCTTTTTGTGAACACTAACTGCAAGCCTCTCTTGGACAAACTTTCGTCTCAAACGGACAAACAGACAAAAGCTTCCACAAAAGCGAAATATATATTTACATATATATGTATTGTCTGTGTCAGAATTATTCATCCACCTGTATATGCATACGCTTATATTTATGTTCATCTGTTTTCTACATTCCATGTGATGGATATGCTGCACATTTCGATTTAAAGGTATTCAAAAAAATATATATATATTCATATATAGATATATTTTCGGCTTTCACTCTCTCTATCTATGTACGTATGTATGCCTTTCTTGTTTTTGCACAAGGATGCATTCTCTTCTTTACACACTTCTGTTTGTTCGTTTGTGTTTATCTTATTCAGGTAAAAATGTAAAACCTTGAATCTCTTTTTTTTTTTTTTACTCAGCATTTTCGCTTCCATACGAATAGGAAGGGTATTTGACGTCTCCATTGAAAGAGGGCAACAACAACAACAAACAACAACAACAACAACAACAAAAAACCTCTCACTTCCACTTCATTGCTGTGACTATTGCACACCTCGTAACGCGACGGGTAAACTAAGGTGTCATGTCTCAAGACGCGCCGTCCGCACCGAGCGGGGGAAAAGTCACATTTCGCATTATTCTCACCTCTGAACGAACGCAACCGTATCGCGTAATAAGCATTGCGGAGGAGGCGCCCCTCACCGCCGCGTTACGATTTGCTGCGGAGGAGTTCGGCATCGCCTCCGTCGACTCCATGGCCGCGACAACAAAAGATGGAACGGGAATTAATCCCGCGCAGACGGCGGGAAGTGTTTTCATGAAGTATGGACAGGAAATCCGACTCATCCCACGCGATCGCGTTGGACGGGCGTAAAGGGTGGGAAAGTAATAAGGAAAGAAAGAAATAAAAAGGAGGAAAAAATAAAGTGAACAAAAGAAAGATGAGAGGGGAAAAACAAAGTCGAAAGTGACAGAGGAGGAAGAGGAGGAGGAGGAGAAGCAGAGGTGTGCTCTGAGGAAGAGGAAAAAATGCCCCAAATGGTAATGGGTGGTTTCTCCCTCACATTTTGTGCTGTATTGGATGTGTGGCCCAGTCACGAATTAGACTTTTTTTTTTTTGTATATGGCAATGTGTCATCTTCTTGTAATGGACGGCTATTTATAAATTTATTTGTATTCTTCTTCTTATATCTTTTCAATTTAACTTATCTTTTTTTTTTAAAATTTAATTTTGTTTTTTTTTTTTGCAACGAAAACTATATATATATATGTGTATTTAAAAGATTAGTGAACGTCCATACTAGTGACACGTTAAAGGGATATTCTTTTGATTTGCGCTTTTTTATATATTATTATTATTATTATTATTATTCCCGCTCTCGCATTAACAGAGTATTTGCTCTGTGTGAGAACGTTTTTATTGATATTATATAATATTTTGTATCCCTTGACACCTTCTTTTTTTGATTTTTCGGACAAAACTACATTACTCAACCAAAGCACACACACACACACACAGAAAGAGGAAGAAATAGTAAGAAGATCAACGAACAAAGGAACGAAAACATCTTTCCCCCTCCTCTCCAACAACAATCTCCAACAACAACAACAACACCAACAAAGTATAGCAATTGTCATTCAACCGCCTTATTTCAAGTCCCCCTCTCGTTTCCCGCCACACGGATGGCGCTTTCCCCCCAATGGGCCCAATCCGTTGTGGTCCGCTCCGACGGCGGCGCGGTGGTGCAGCCCTCGCATTCCCGCACCTCCGCCCACGCCTACGCCGCCTCCGGCCGCCCCATCATTGTGCGCAAACGCGATCCCCGCCACTTCACCTCCGCCGCCCATCCCACGGAGGAGGAGGCGGGCGGCGTGCCGTTTCTGCACTCCCTCCTCGCCGCGCAGGACGTCTCGCTGACCTTTTGGATCCCCGACCCGACGCGGCAGGAGGTGGGACTGTTGGAGTCCATTCACCGCCGCACCTCGGCGAATCGCACCCATGTCCTCCTCCACGGCCGTCCGCTGTTGGAGTTGCAGTGCAACTTCTCCACCTGCACAGGCGACAACATTGACCTCTCCCATGACGCCTTTCGACTCTCCAAGACGTCCATGGCGCTACTCCAGATGGAGCGCAACCTCCATGATGCGGAGGAGGTCGTGCTGCACAGCAGTCCGCGCGCGACGCCGCAGCTGAGCGTGTCGGGAAAGGCTTTTAAGGATCAACTCCGGCACGGACTGCGCGCGGTGCAGGAGGAGGATTACTACCTTGTGCGCTACCGCGATTACAGCACGTGGGCGGTGCGGCATTACGCCAGTATGTCCAAAAAGGATCACTTTTGGGGACGCAAATACGTTGAGCAGTGCTTCGTCGTGCATGTGGGGAAGGAACCAGGCGAGTTGATTCCCATCACGGAGGCGCAATTCCTCTTTGGGGTGGAGCTGCTGCAGCGGCAACTCCTCGGCCGTGTGGGAATGGGCGCGGATGGGGAAATCCACAACGCCGCCCTCAGCGCGGATCAATTCCGCTCCCTCGGCGTCCTCCTCGGAGATGGCATGCGGGATGTGATGGTCGATGGGGAGGAGCAGCGACGCGCGGCGGAGGCGGAGGCGGAGGCGAAACGACGCGCCGACCAGCCCGAGGTGTACATCCCGCCAAGCATGTGGGATTGGACACCAGGGGCCATTAAGCGGCGCATCGATCACCAACTGCAGCGGCAGTATCAGACACTCGGTCGCTTGGTGGTGCGTGGGGTAGTGCTTGGGGTGGTGGTGTACATGGCGTGGGGTTATGTTCGCCCAATGATTAGAGCGGAACAGCGGGGAGTGGGGCAGCGACGCGGAAGACGCGGCGGAAGGGCGTACGATTACCCCGACGATGGCAATCAGCCATTTGTGCCGGGAGGGTTTCTGCGAAGTGTCATGATGGGGCCAAAGGAGGTGTTTGATTACATGTTAGCACCCACCAGTTAGACAAACACACAAAAAAGAAAGAAAAAACCTCCTTTGCTCTTTTATAAGACTCTCTTGAGAGACGGCTTCTTACATTTTATTACTATTGCCATTTGCTTTTTTTGGTTTTGTTTTTCGTTTTTGGTGATGGCACTATCAAACATCCAAAAGCGCATAATAAAGAGAAAAATAGTAGTGTTTGTGTTGTTTCTGTGTTTGTTGTTTCTCTTTTTATGTGTATGCAGTTGACAGAGATGAATACGAGGTGTGTAAAATTTTCCCCTTTGTGAGTTCGTTTGTGTGCGTTTCATGTCAGCATGATCACTACTTTTGTGAATCTGCAAGAATACTATTTTTATACTTGACAAAAAAAGGAAAAAAAAGAACATATATATATATATATATATATATTGAAGCTTGCCATCCAATATTTTTCCTCAATATGATTTTCTGTGGATTATGTGCCATAACATCTCTTTTTGTTTCACCTTCTGACGGAAAAATATGAAAACCTGAGAGAAGGCAATTATGCATTGTATCTCCCCCCCCAAAAAAAAAAAAAAAAATCGTCTTTCGATTTTTCTCCTGTTTTTTTTTAAAAACAAAACCAAACAAAATAACACCCCTTAAAGGTTTGTTTTTAATAGCATATTAGGTGGTGATACACTTGGCGAATAAAAGGCGAAAACCAATCCTATCATTTTGGGAAAAGATCAAAAAATCGGTAAGTTCATCCATCGGTTGTATTTCACTTTTCATTTACTACACTTGTTCTTTTTTATTTATTTATTTATTATTATTACCCCCTGCTGTTGAAGATGCCGGTGGATTCCGTTGGTGCCCGTCCCATCCCCCCCCCGCCCTCCGAGACGGGTGAGTGGACGCACTACCCGCCCTTTCCCCGCGTCATTCGCCGCCAACCGCGTGTGGATGTGGTGAGTTTAGACTCCCCGTCCGTTTACTGCCCGTCCGACTCCTCCGTCGCCGATCGCGAGGAGCGCCCGCCGCGTGTGATGGCGCTGCGGGAGGCGCCCAAACGCGACGCGCGTCCGAGTCGCACACACTTCCAATCCAAGCGCGCCACGACTTGGGTGACGACGACGACGACGACGTCCATCGCCCTCCCGTCCGCCACGCTGCGGCTTTGGCAGCCGACGCCGACGGCGGAGGTGCGCGCCGTGTTGGACGCGGGGCAGTTGTCGGCGCCATGGCTCGCGGAGGAGGAAAGCGGCGCACACGCCGTGGTGGTGCGCAGACAGTCCGGGTCGGACAAATCTTATTAAGTAACGATCACTAAGAGAGTGGTGGGTTTTTTTCCCCTCCCTTTTTAAGGGAGGGGAAGAGAGTTTATACAAAAAGAGGGAGAAAAGGTATGGGGAATTTGGTTTAAATTGCTGTAAAGACGGGGGGGGGAAACAAAACGAAGAGTTTCGTGGTCAGTAAACGAAAGATACATGCGCTAACACACAGTAGTGAAACAGCGAACAAACAAAACAAAGACAAAATGTTGTCGGATGATTTTTGTTTTCTTTATTATTGTGGACTTCATTTTACGGTCCCAGTTTGTGACACCGTCTCCAAAAGCAAAGAGATGAAAAAAAAAAAAAAACGAAACGGAACCTAAAAAAAAAATAAACAAAATTTGAAATAAATACATATTGAGACCCACGCTAAATGCAGAAAAAAAAAGAAAGAAAACAGAACTAGGAAATTGTTTATTATGATCATTTTAATTTTTGTGCTTTTGCCTTTCCATTCTGATGTTTCACTTTCACCTTCTATATCATTTTCGCTGTCGCAAGGGTAGCACAGTTTCTTTCTTTTTTTGTGTGTGGTTTTTCGAAAAAAACATGCTTTATAGTTCTTTATTTGTACTCTGTTTATTTTTCTATAAAAGAGACGAAATACAGTACCAATTGCAGAATTTTTTTTTTCATTTTGAACCTCAAATGCGCCAAACAATTACACCGATAAGAGCTACAAAGCGAATTGAAACAATCGACCACCCTCTCCCCCCCATAAAAAAAGGAAAAAAAAAACGGATTCTTAGTTTTGCTTTGACTCATGGTCGACGTGGACATTGTAAAGAATATGACAAACTTTTTTGTTTGCTCATAGAAATGCAAAATTTTCCTTACTGTATCGCACGTTATTGTTTGCTCCCTCTCCCCTTGTTAGCAAGGCATTTTTCTTTTCTTGTTTGTTTCTTTATTGTTTTTTTTTTTGTTGTTGTTGGTGGTGTTTGTGGTGTGTTTTTGTGTGGATTTCACGTGCTTCTTTTTAAAAAAAAAACTTTTTCCTTTTTTTTTTTGCTACACCCTCACTAAGATTTATGGTTACACGCCCCTTGTGTAATATGAAAAGTACATTTATATATATGTGTATGTATATATATATATATATATATATATATATACGTCTGTGCGATACCTTGATTTGCGTTTTTATATACTTTTGCTTTTTGAGTGAGGATTGTACAAATACAAGTAGGTATACGGATATATATATATTTTCTCTACCCTTCAAATTCACATGTATACTTTCTTTTCTTTTTTGTCTTTTTGTCATGTACAACTCCTTTCTCCTCTTTTCTTTTTCCTTTTATGTCTTCCTCAGCGTACTTTGGCGTGTTAATCCACTCCCAACCATCGTATTTGCGTATATATATATATTATATTGTAGGGACGGTACATCTTTTGTGATGTCTGTAGAGGACGAGAGTGTTCGTAGTTTGAGCAGCCGAATGGATTTTTCCCCATTAACGGTTGGCTCCCCCCACCACCTGCGCCGCATGCCGCGTGTGAGTGTGGTGGAGTTAGCGGTTCCCACCGCGTTGGCCAATTTCCCCCACCGACGGGAAAAGATTCCCAATGCGAATGGTTCCTTACCCACTCTCGAGCGCGGCACACGGGATGGGGTCCCTTTTGACGCGTGTAGCCTTTCCACGGTGGACAGTGAAGTCCCGCCGCATCGCCGCCGGAAAAAGTATGTCACCACCACCATTACCACCACAACCATTACCCGAATTGCGCTGCCCGATATACGACAGGTGCGCGCAGACGACGGGGCGGGGGCACATGTGGAGGATAACACATTAAACGTCATCAATCCCCCAAACGGACGCGCCTTTCCCGCCCTCCGTGATGTGTCCTCGGAGGGCGGGAAAGGGCACACATGGACGCCCCCTCCAATCACGCAGCAGGCGTGGCTCGTGTGTCCGCCCAACACACACACACACGCCACCACCAACACCGAGGAGCGCGTCCCGCCCCAAAAGAACGGGCAGTCGTTGGCCCTCACCACACCGCCCCATGCACGACGTCTGCGGCCGCTGGGGAACGCGTTGGAAGAGGCGGCGTACCCCTCAGCGGGGGAATTGCCCGCCTCAAGCGCACAGCCATGGATTATGGGGGAGGAACGAAACGAGAATGAACGGCATGAGCTGCAGTGGATAGATGACTCCAATGAGCAGACGGTCCGGTCGGGTATGATTGAACACTGTTAGTTGTGGAAATTCATTATGCATATATATATATATATATATATATATGTATTTGTATATCATCGCTAGAATAAAGCAAAGAAGTAATAAATGAAAAGAGGGAGTCGGGAAGAGAGTCTTCTCTCTGTGGTGCTCTCGTGAAGTGCGCACTATTGAGAAAGGGAATGAGAAGAGAGGGGAGGGGAAAACATTAGATTTGGATGTTGAATGTTTATTTCCTTCTTTGCCGTCATAGGTGCATTTTTCCGGAAACCTCACGCTAATTTCAAAAATATATTTTTTTTTTCTGTACGTTTTTCTTTTTTTATATTTATTTTATTTTATATTATTTTCGATCGTTTGAGGTTTCTGTTCTTCATCGTTGCATAAGGCTCACCGCAGGCGTTTGCTGAATAGACATAAATAGTCCCCATATTGCATAGTTCAAACAAACAAACAAGAAAAGAAAAACGAAGAAAATATTTAATAACAACAAACAGAATCCAGCACGTTGATACTGTCTAGAATATGAATTTGTTCTGAGACACATAGGTGGAATATATATATATATATATATATATATATATATGTATATATATATATATATCTTCCTTTGATGTTTGTATATTCTGTTTTATGAAAATCTGAATACTTTTCTCTCCTTTTGTACTTTGCTCACTTTCCTGTTTCCTTCATCCGTCACAAATGCACTGTCATTTTTTGGATTGGCGAGTAATTAACAGACAAACGATGGTTCAAAGAAGAGTGGAAAGGCGAGTATAGGTGTGATTCCTCTATTCATCTTACATAGACCTTTTCCCGTCTGTGTGCCTTCAGGAAAGTGAAAGAGAAGCAGAAAAGCAACAAAAAAAAAGGAACACAAATATATGGTTTTTTCTTGTTTTTAACAACAACAACAACAGAAAAGTGAACTTCTATTTTTACTTTCTCTACCTCATTTTATTGATCATAATTGTCGTAATTTCTTTTTTTTTTTTTTAAGTATTTAAAGAAAAAATGATCTCAAATCATTGCTGTTTTTTTTTACATGTCAGTGTCTGTGTACTTGTTACCTTGTAGGATATCTCTGCGTTGTGTTTCACTCTTTTGCTAAAAAGGCCAAACGTAAACAACTCTACAATGTGTTTGATCTCTTTTTCCTTATGCTGTTTGTCATTTGAATTTATATTACTATTATTTTTTGAAAGGTTCTCCATAAAGGAAAAAATACAAAGGGGAAATCGAAAAGTCCAATGGATCTCTATCTTGTGAATATGCCGATATTCACACCACTGTGATTCACATGTACATCTTTTTGCCTCTACAAAAACATGCACCGACTCCAAAGCGGAGGTCTACAAACAACCAACACCTGGACTTCCTTTGCAATGCCACTGTTTACGTCATGACAGCAAAACACGAAGAGTACAAGAGGGCAGCAGCAGCTACAAAAAGACAAGCTGCCAAATCCAAAGTATATTTACGTCACTCCATCGTAACCATTTGCGGTAATTATTATTATTATTATGAGCTGTTTGTATGTTTTTTTTTTTTTTTGGACATGGTGATCTATCGAATTTGCTTTCTCCCTTCATTTTTTTTTTTTTGACATACGAGCGAGAGAGATGGAACAACGAACATAATCTCTCTCTCTCTCTTTATTTGTGTGAAGGTGTACAAAAGAGACACAATGTGCACATTTTCATTACACCAATGCACAGAACACTTCAATAATACTTTTTTGTAAGTATTTGTCACAGAATCCCTCTCTCCAATAATTTTCTCTTTTCTGTGCTAGTATTGTTCTCTTACTCTTATTCTTATTCTTATTCTTATTATTTTTTTTTTCTTTTCGGATTTCATCGAGTAAATTAAGCTCAGCCTTCCTTGCGTGGGTGAGGGCTGTGGTAAAAAGGGGTTAAAGTGGGTCGAAAGTGATTTATTCTTGTTTGCCCATTTTTAGTTTACTCCTCCCTCTCACGCCTTTCTGGCCTATACTTCGAGTGTTTTTTTTTCTTTTTTTCGGGAGGGGGGATTCAAGTAGACATCAATGAACACCACAGTAATTATCCTTCTCTCCGTGTTGATCCCTTTCGCGGTTGGAGTTGTCGCTATATTGATGTATTATGTAGTGAGGCGTTGTAGACAGACCTGGGCGGAGGAATCGCATGGCGGTGAAGCTAATGTGATACAATTTGACAAGGAGATAGTGATCGTTCAGGTTCAAGAAAGCGATGGAATTCGTTCCCCCATACATTTGGGAGAATCCAAGCTCAATGATGAGTCCGAGTCCGAGTCCGAGCGCAGAGATGTCTCCCAAAGCGAAATATCCCGCGACGTGCACTATGCGGTGAGTTCCGCCATGGAAACTCCGGCGCGGCGAGGGAAGTGCGGAACGCGCTCCTTTTTGCATGAAGACTACAACTTCGAGTTGGAGCGACGCGTTTTCAAGGAGCAGACCGATCCCAACCGACCGCGACGATTAAGCGGCGCGAATCCCCCCCCGCGTGGCAGACTTTCCGCGCAATGGAGCGGTATTGTGAAGGGAATGAACTTTGGAAATTTCGTGGAGTCCGTCGGGGAAAGTGAGAGTGAGGGCGACCCGATGTCACCCCCACGCCCAACCCCTGACGGTTTTCCCCGCCTCCCCTCCGCGCCGGAGGGGGAGGCGTTGGATGCCAATCCCTTCACGCAGTCCCCGACGACGCCCCACGCGCCAACCACCCCAACACCGAAACCGCCTGTGGGAACGCGGGTGTGTTTGGAGCCCGACGAAACGGGCGACGCCGCGGGGGAGGAAGGGCCCCTCACGCCGGATCAGCGCGTCGCCCTCTGGCGGCGGCGCATCAGCGAAAGGGCGAAGGGGAAGTTTTTGGCCCCGCCCATCCATGGGGAGGGCGTGGGGCCGTTGTACATGGGAGAGGTCGCGCTGCGCGCGGGGATGTGCGTGCCGTGTCTGGCGCGTGACGCGCATGGGGTTCGGCGGCTCTTTTACATGGTGGTGGAGGAGCCGGTCTCGGACCACGACGACGCGGCGTGCGCGGAGCGGACCTCCGCCGGAACCCCCGAGGAGGCCGAGGCGGAGTCCGCGGAAAGGCACGGCGGCTCTGGCGCGCCAATGGAGTCGCGTGAATACCGCCAGCGTGGGGGAGGGAGCGTGACGTTGCTGCCCGTAAGCCATCGCAATGGTTGGAGAAGCCCATCCGTCGCCGACTCCAGCACCTTACCCTGTGACGCTAAGAATGTATCCATTCTCTTAAGGCGACGGAATGGTAAAGGCGCGGCGAACGCATCCGTCCCCTTTGGTGGGGACAAATCGACCAAGGGGAAGACACACTTTACCCGACACCCCGGGGGAAACGAGACGGGTTCACCTCGAACTGTGGCCTCACTAAATTCTTTGCAATCCCCTTTTGCGACGAGCAATGCCACCATTTCCGCAGGCGTGTCCCAAACCGATGATGAGAGTATATGGAGGTTCTGGTTGGGGGGATTGCGCCCTCCCAAGGACTTCAACTATGTACGAACTTGGAGCCCCGACGGCGAAGAGTAGCGTTTTACTAAGAACATACATGAGAGAAGGAACAAATTTTTGTGTTTGTTTATGTATCTAATATATACATATTTTTATATAAGGGAGTTCTGCAAAACAAGAGGCAAGTAGGATAATAACGTTTATCATGTTTGTGTCGTTTTCCGAGGAATCTAAAAAAAAGAAAAAGAAAAAAAAAAGAGATCACCCTGACGCGCTCAAAACTGCGTCATGCACAGAGTCGTGCTACTTGCTAAATGCAAAGGTAATGTCATTTCATTTTTTGCTGTTTTTTTTTTTTTTTTGTCTTTTGTTTTTTTCTTCCCACTCTTCCTTTCTATCTTTAATTGTTGGTGGGAAGGGGGGTTTCGTTTTTATGTTCTATTGTTTTGGTTTGGTCGTTGTTGTTGACTTTTTTTTTGGTTTCTTTTCAAAGAGAGAAATTTTTTTTTTTTTTTTGGTTTGTTCGTTAAAAAAGCGAAAGAATTCTCGTGAGTATTTTTGAACACACCGGACTTTTTTTATTGTTAGATGACTTCTTTCATGTATTATTAGTTTTTTATTTTTATAAGCCAAAAAAAAAAAAAAACCGTAGCTTAGACTCACTGCTCTAAAGTAGGCCAAATTTTGGGCTAATTTTTTATTATCCTATTTATTGTTTTTTTTTTTTTAGTTTCTGCCGATTTTGCCAAAGAAAAAGAAAAGTTGATGTAGAAGCTAACTTGAATTTCCGTGGTTATTGCGCTGCGGGTGTCTAACTGATTGAAGGAAAAGAAAGAATCATGTGAACAACAACAACAAAATGGTAATATTTATCACCGATTTGGGGGACGTTCTATATGAAGCAGATGTCTTAATATCTTTGCTTGTTTCGGCGGAGTAATGTGTCGTTGCTGTGTGGTTTTTGTATTATTTCTCTTTTTTTTTTTTTAGTTTTCATTTCATTTTCATGTGCGAGATGCGTTTTTTTTTTTTGGAAACTTGTGAAAAGAATGTGCTCAACGGGGAAAACCTACCTGAGTATACCTTCCTGAATCCTTTTTATCTGTTTCTAATTTTTTCCTTTTTCTTCTCTCTTGCTTGTCAGCTTCTTCTTGCGTTAAAGCCGAATACATCGACTTTTAAAAGGGCGTTTTTAAAACAATTTTTCCATCCCACCCACCCCTACGCCCTTCCGCGCGGCGGGGTTTTTATGGGAAGAAAGATTCCGGGAACCCCCCTTTCGTAAGTGATTGACTAACAAAAACTATTGTTTGAGCTATGCGCAAGTGTTTGTTAACCCCCCGTGCGTTGTTTATATAATTGATGAAACCAACGCAGCCTGTCTGTGAACCGTGCAATTACTTCCAAAGAATAATTCTTTTTCTAATCCCTTCTCTTTTCTTATTATTATGTTCTTTACTCCTTTATGTGGTTGCTTAGGGAACTCGGTTCTCACCCGTACGCGCATATTCTTTTATATACTGTCATTTTTTTTTCTTTTTGTGTGTGTGCGTGCTGGTTCATGACCAAACTTTTTTTTTTACTCTTTTGTTATTGTTGTTACGTTACTTTTTCTTGTGCTTAGAACAACGATTTACAACGCTGCAATACAATGTGCAAAAGGAGAAGAAAGGATTGAGATAGTGGAAAAAGTCGCATAGGAATATATATATATATATATATGTATATGTATTTCACCTGTGTCATGGAAGACAGCAAAAACGAAACTGCAACAATTCCAACTTATATTCCTATTTTGTAAAGAGAGAAGAACAAAATAAAGTTGCATGACCGGAGAAGAAACGGATTCTCCCGCAGGCGAGTTTTTCCTTTTTCTTCCCTTATTATTATTATTATTATTCCTTTGGTATTATTTATCGCATGCACCTATGCTTTGCTAAGCTAACTTCTTTTTCTCACTTTTTCTTTTTTCTTTACTTGCGTTAAGACGCGAAAGGGGTGCTGAAAACGATACTTTTTTTTTGTGTGTCAACAATATGCTTTTATACATGTTTGTGCTTTTCTTGTTCACCCTTCTCTTGACGCGCATTGGGGAAATATTGCGCAATGGAAATATTCCTACAAAAATCTGCTTTCCTACGAAAAAAAAAAAAATCTTTTTCAAACTCTTCTTCTCTTTTTTTTTTTTCCTTTCCCCCAAAGAGCCGCGTGCCCAACTGCCTCGGCGGCGGCAACTCGTCGAAACTCATTGAAACAATCGTTTGCGCTTCAAGAACCCTGTGCGGACCCCTAAGTGTTCCCCCTTGTTGCGTTTGGCATGAACGCTGCGCGCCTAATCGGTTGTGGTGTGTTTTTGCAAAGGCGGGGGAAGCTACGCGACGCGGTGGCGTGGGGGTAATGGCGCGCACAGCGGGATAGTGTTAAGAGCATTCCCGCCGCGAAGGCGCCCCTTTGCGCGCCTATTGGCGTCGCTCGCCGCGCGGCCCGCCAGCATTCAAACACGAAACCTTTACGGCCCAATTGGTGGTTCGAAAATGGCATGTGGCGCCTCGCCGGTCTGATGCCAAACGCTTCGTATTCTCTCGGTCGCCGTCGCTTTGTGCTTTTCCATTCCCATCCTTTCGGTTTAACAGTTGGGTCCAAAGTTTTGGGGTGTGGCCCGCTTCGCCGCGATGCCTTCTCGCGTGCGGAACCGACTGCGCCGCAATCTTGGCCGGAGTTTCTTTTTTCCTTTTCTTTTTTGCAGAGGCTTTTGCAGGGAAGGCCAATAGAGATAAGCTACCTATTCCTTTTCCCGGTCTTCATCCTTTTTTCGTCCGCCTTATTTTTTCCCTTCCCCCAACCTCTAAATCTATAGCGGAAGTGGCGCGCAGGTTTTGTTTTTAAGGGTCTTCCTGAGAAAAAAGAAAAAATGGTTTTTCTTTTTCTGTCTCGCCCGCCCCCCGGTTCCTTTCCCGAGGGGCTTTTTCAGGGCTTGGAGGCCCCTTTCAATTACCACCCCGGATGTTGCCGAATAAACTCTTCCCGCTTTGGCCGTGCTATATGGAAAGTTTTCTTCCAGTTTTATGGGAGCATCGTGGGCATGGGTTTTTTAACCGGTTTGGCCCAATGATGCTTTAAGGATCCCCTTTCGTTTCCCTTGCTCGCCTCCTTTTTTATTCGGGGTGGTGGGGGGCGGCCGGCCCGATACATGGATATTCCGCGCCATGGCCGCGGGAAGTCGCGCGCGGCGGCCCTTTTTGGAAGTTAACCGCCGTCTTCCCAAGATTTTCGTGTGTTTATGGGGCGGGCGTTTCCTTTCCTCTAGGAAAGCGCGCGGTTCTCTAGCGGCCCGCGCCAAAGATGGCGCGTGGTGTTCCGGCGGGGCTTGGGGTTCGCGCGGGCATGGCGCCCCTTTTTGCCTTATCGCCGGGGCCCCGGGCCCATTCTGGAGGTAAGTAATGCGGGCGGGCCCGTTTTCCAAACGATGCGCGTGTGCAACGCGCGCGGCGGCGTTGGAAAGAAAAAAAAAAACGGGGATATTTATTAAAATGCCTGGCGGCCGAAGGGTTATGGCATGCCTTGGTAGAAAAAGAAAAAGTGTCCTGCGAAGGTCCTTGGCCCCCTTTGGCCCGCCAATTCGCAAAAAAGAAAAAGCAGGAAAAAAGGGAAAACACCCACATAATTTTATCGCCTCGCCAGCGAATTGTTTTTAAAACCGAGCCGCGCGCCGCATATAAATACATACTTTGTTCTTGATTTGTCAAATGTATGCGTTCTTGGGCTCTGGGTTTCGCCGCAAAAATCCCCAAAGGCAGAAAGGGAGGGCAAAGAAGAAGGGCCGGGGGTCGAAAGGGAAACGGCGACGTTCCGATCGCGGAAATAATTAAAGCGGGTTGCTCGCAATCCGCCGTTCTTTTACGCCAAACCGATTATGAATTTAAAAAATTAAACGGGCGGGGCGGGAGATATAAAGGGGCGGGTCTTTTACCCATCGCCCGCCAAAGGCAGTCCCAAGATTTCCCTCCTCTCCAAAAAACTGCGCCGGGAGGCGTGTGTGGGGTGGAAACGCCGCGGGGATTTAAAAAGACCCCGAATTTCTGCGAAAATGACCCCAAAAAGGGGGCGGAAAGAACGCGAAAAATTTAATTTGGGGATCCTGCTTTGCAGGGAAAAATGGTAAGATCTTTCCCCGGCAAAAAATTCTTTTAAGAAACTTGCCGCGAAATCGCGTTCTGCCTGGTTTAAATGCTGGCGAAGCCCGCGTTTTTTTAAAGAGCTTCGGGCCCACATGCCCCCGGCCGAGGGGCGGGCTCCGCGTTTTTATCGGCGCAGGGGCCGGGCGATATTTGAAAACCTTCAAACTTTTCTGCGGCCGTTGCGCGCCAATGCGGCGAAGCAAACCATAAAGTAGAAAAGAAAAATGGTAAAGAAAGGGGGGTTGGTGGGGGGAACGTTGTTTTTTTCGAGCGGTCGGGAGCCCGCGGGGCTCGGGGTCCTTCTCGGTTTGCCATGTGGCGGCGCGCGCTGCATGGGGGTGCGGGGCTTCTGCCCAAAGAGCGCCGCCCTCCTGTTCCACACCCGCGTCGCGCCATCGCCGTCGCCGGGGGATGGGGACGGGGTGTCGGGTTGTGCAGGCCCCGTGGGCTCATACGCGGCGGGGTGGCGGGGGGGTCCCTCTATGACGAGGGGGTCGGGCACGCCCTCCGGCGGCCGTCGCGTCCGGTGGGGCCCCCGGCCGCCCCGCACAATGACGCCGGGCGGGCGCTCTTCGGAGGCGCTGCCGGCGGTGGCGGGGGTGGTGGGGGAGAAGGGGGGGGCGTGTGCGCCGGCGCCTCGGCGGAGGTCGTGTCCGTGACGTCCTCCGACGGGGCCGAGGAGAGCAACGCGTCGGCGTCGACGGCGTCGGGGGAGGGCCCTCGCGTGCCTCGACGGGGGCGACGCTTATAACGCGATCAAGCGTTCCGTCGTGCTGCAGGAGCTCTACGCCGGCCCCGCGTGGGCCCCGCTGGTGCGTCTGGCAAGGACGCTGCTGGTGCAGCCGGGGGCGGTCGGGTTCTATGAAAAGGACCGGCTGCGCCAGGTGTGGCTGTCGACGCGCGGGGTGCGTCAGGGAATGGTGCTGGGGCCGTTCCTCTACTCCCTGGCCACCATGTCGGCCATCCGCCGCACGGCGAGGGAGTTCCCGTCGGCCGTCGTGGCGGCGTACCTGGATGACGTGGCCATTGTGGCGCCGCCAGGCGGCCTCCGGGTCGTTAGGGGCCAACCCGAAGCGTTAGGGGCCAACCCAGCGCGAGGCCCACCCGAAGCGTGAGTCCCACCCGAAGCGTTAGGGGTTGGTTTAGGTTGGGGTTGGGGTTTGCGGAACCCTCCCTCGGCCCCGCCCCGTCCCCCTGACTCCCCCCCTGCCCGGCGCGCAGGGCGTCGACCACGCGGGCATAGTTGGCGCCGCAGTGGCCCACGTCGATGCCGGCGCCAAGAATCCGCGTAAAGGACTTCTTGGTGCTCGCCGGGAAGTCGGCCCTCCCCGTGGGGTCCGCCACGGCCGTCTTGTCCCGGTTCATGGTGATCCCGAGGGAGGAGGGCCGCTCCGACAGGACCTCCACCGCCTTGCGGGAGTCACCTGGTGGGGCCACGATGGCCACGTCATCCAGGTACGCCGTCACGACGGCCGACGGGAACTCCCTCGCCGTGCGGCGGATGGCCGACATGGTGGCCAGGGGGTGCGGGAACGGCCCGAGCACCATTCCCTGACGCACCCCGCGCGTCGACAGCCACACCTGGCGCAGCCGGTCCTTTTCATAGAACCCGACCGCCCCCGGCTGCACCAGCAGCGTCCTTGCCAGACGCACCAGCGGGGCCCACGCGGGGCCGGCGTAGAGCTCCTGCAGCACGACGGAACGCTTGATCGCGTTATAAGCGTTGCCCCCGTCGAGGCACGCGAGGGCCCTCCCCCGACGCCGTCGACGTCGACGCGTTGCTCTCCTCGGCCCCGTCGGAGGACGTCACGGACACGACCTCCGCCGAGGCGCCGGCGCACACGTCCTCCACGCCTTTCTGCGCATAAAAAAAAAAAGCCATAGTTTCCTTGCTGTGCACACATGTCACTGGAGTTTGCTTTCTTCTTTTTTTTTTTGTTGGGGTGAGGCGCTCGTTTCTTCTATGGGGGCGACATGCGGGAAATGCAAGAATAAAGGCGTGAAAGAAAAGCAGGTTGAGAGAAGAAATGCGTGTGAAGAAAGAAATCGTCATAATAAAAAACGACATTAGTGGAGGGGGAACGAAAAAAAAAAAAGAAGAAGAAGAAAACCCGTCCTCTTTTTCCCTTCTTGTTGCTTTTCCCGCCGCGATGTGAGGAAAAAAGGAGTGTCGATATGTTTGGCCTCACGGCGGGATGGAGCAGGTGGCCTGCCATGTCTCCTGGTGGAGTCGAAATGGCGTTTTACCCCCATCTCGCGAAAACATCATAGCCAAACGATTGACACACTTCCGCCGCTTTGCCTTCATCCCTTCCTGTGAAGTGAGGGCGCCGGGGCTGTCAAACTCCGGGAACGATCTCACCGGCGCCGCGACAAGGAGAGCGGCGGCCATGGTTTCACTGTCGGTCCCCGCCATGGCGTTCGCCGCGGCATAGTTAAAGGCAATATCATCACACAACAACTCCTTCACAATGCGTTCCATGCTGTCCTCTCTCTCCGCCACGGGGTGTTCGCTCGTCGCGTAGCCCGGCACCCGCACCACGCGTCGGTACAGCCGCGCAACCGTCGCATAGTGCGTCCGCGACGCGATGAGGGCACGAGGAAGGGCCAAACTGTACCAAAGCGTTTTCTCCCCCTTGTGTCGACCCCGTGCGGCGTATCCGAGGGGGCCAAACGGGCCGCACATTCCGCGCGTCGCGGGAAACGCCTCGCCACACAACACATCCGCCCGCACATCGATGCCGACGAGGGAGGTGGGGGTGCGTGCCCAGACGGCGTAAAGGCAACGCGCACTCGCGTACGGCATGTCGACATCGTCGTCGAGGTTGAGAATGGCATCGGTCTGCACAAACGGGGCGATGAGCCAACGGTTCATCATGCTGTTCTCGCTATGCGGCAGGTAGCGAAGCAACGGGGCCGCAGCGGGGCCGTTGGGGTTTGAACGGACGCTTGCCTCATACGTCAAGCGCACCTTGTGCAGCTCAGGCGGAATCGTCTCGGCGGGGCCGTTCCAAATGAGAAGCACCGTATGCGCGAGTTGCTCCTCCCGCGGCCACTCATAGAGAATGCGATGCATAATTTGCAAAAGACGATGTAGTCGCTTTGTCCCCGGGTAGGACATCAACGCTACAGTTAGTTTGCCGCCAGATGTCGCGTTTCGATGCGGCGCGGGGACTGATACCATGGGCGGTAACACGGGGTGCATGACTCCACCGCCATCCCATAAAGGAATTTCAACGCAAAGAAAGAGCGCCACGAGAAGTAATACCAACAGAATGGGCAAAAGTTGAAGCCGTCCGCTGCGTTGCCGCGGACGCATTCAAGAAATGGATGCCCCGCTTGCGTTTTGTTTAGGCGCTCTCTTCTCCTTAATTTGATTTGTGTATGTGTACGTTTGTATGTTTTGTTTTTCCTTTTGTTTTCTTCTTTTTTTTTTTTTCGACTGTCAGATTCCCGGCACCACCGCGATGCGTGACAGCAACGTAAACGCTACCAAAAAAAAAAAAAAAACAGCAGTAACAACAAACCAATGCGGTGAAGAGGAGAAAAACAAAAACAAATAATGATACCAACTACATAGCACACCAAAGTAAAAAGAATTGCAATTCCAAAAAAAAATAATAATAATACTATGAATAAAAAAAGGACGGCATCTCTTTTTTATGTCGTGACTTTGGGTATGGCGCCTTCCCCATTCATGGTGCCTCTTTTTCTTCTTATTCTTCTTGCTTGGCTCGTTAAATACCACAGCTGTTTCTTTCTTTTGTTTCTTTGTATTATGTGAGCAGATACAGATGCGACGGGGTGTAGTGAAAAAAAAAAGAAAAGGAGAAATAAGGGGTGAGGTGTGGGACAAGAACACCAAAAAAGGAACAAGGAGAGAATAACATGTGTGTTACGGCGTTGCACTCATACAAGAGCAATAATTCCTTTACTCCAGACGATATATCCTTCATTTATATACACACATTTACAAAAGACAGTCTCCTCTCCTCTTTTGCTTTATCATTACTATTCCATTCTTTTTGTGTTTTTCTTTGCTCCCCATTCTCTTCCTCTTTTATCTTCTTTTCAAATCTTACTCCCCACCCTTTTTTCTTTTTCTTTCTGCATCTGTACGCTTGTTGCCGTTACGAGACAGATCCATTCACGATGGGGGAGGTAATAATCCCCTTACTCGTGCGGAACGGCATTCCCTTCCACACCACCTCACCCTTTTCGTTCGTTTTGAGGTCTGCGGCGACCTCCTCAAAGTGCTTCGCCAACTTCTTCTTCAAAACCGGCTCAGAGGGTCCCTCGTGTCCCTCAAACACTACGCGTTCCCCGATGGGTGTCCCCTCGGGTACATCGAGCAGCACCACGGAGCGCGATTCCCCTTCCGTGTGTGAGGCGCAGAGAACCATTCCTTCCGACGGCACGCCGCCAATCTTGCGGGGCTCGAGGTTCGCAATGACAAGCACAAGGCGGTTGACAAAGTCATCCCTCTTCACGAACTCCTGAAGACCGCTGAGGATGGTGCGCTTGCGGCCGTCCTCCCCAATGTCGATGTCCTCAATGTACAGCTTTTG
This sequence comes from Trypanosoma mega, assembly GCA_030849715.1. Taxonomy (NCBI): domain Eukaryota; phylum Euglenozoa; class Kinetoplastea; order Trypanosomatida; family Trypanosomatidae; genus Trypanosoma; species Trypanosoma mega. The sequence continues at coordinate 98,698 of JASANV010001556.1, read as the reverse complement.
GCTCTCCGGATGCGGACGCACATCGAGAACTTTACCAATCACAAAGTGACATCTCGACATGCTCGTCGCCTCACTTGCGGCGGTGGCGGCGGCGCCTTTGTTGCCTTTTTTAGACCCCTTTGCATCGCTATTCGTGTTGTTGACGGCGGCTTTGGTGGCAATAGGGGACTCCCTGGCCGAGGCGAGTTCGGCAATCCAACGCTCAACAAAGGGAATCGAGCGGCGCAACAGTGGGCCTTCAATGTGCGAGGAAGACATATGGAAACCCTCGTGTTGTGGAGTTATAGTAAAAAAAAAACAAAAAAAAAAACAACCAAACAAACAAACGAGTAAACTCTACTCATGAAAAACAAATCACCAACAAGGAGAAGAAAAAAAGAGTAAAAAAAAAAGAAAAAGGAGTTGGAAAATACTCAATAAAAATATAATCATAGAGGAAATATTTCACCAATAGAAGTATTTCTGACAAAAAAAACCATTCCTGATTGTTGTTAATCGCTTCTTTTTTATTTCTCTTGTTTTGCACTTTACACTTTACCATCACACGGGTGTAGTTTAAATCTTACCTACACCAATTCACACGCAAAAAGGAACTCATAACACAAACCAAACAACTCACCCCGTGTCCATACACCCCTCACCTATATCCGCCATAAGCGCGTCCACATCCTTTAATCGAATCTCCGCCGGGACATACAACAAGGGCCAACTACGCAAGTGCTGCGTGTTGTAGTACCGCTCCATCAAGAGCAGTACAGCTGTTGGCGTCACGCCGCGCAGTGCGGGGTCCACCTCGTCGGGGTGGGCATCGATCCAATGCCGCGCGCGTTCCGTAAAGGTGATGGCGCTGTAGTGCTTAAACGGCCCATGCGGCGGGCACGCGGCGATGTGACGAAAGAAGAGAGTCATCAATTCACTATGGCGCTCGAGAAGGGCTGATAAGACCGCGTCAGGGTCCCCGCGAGAGGACTGCATCACGCCACTGGAGATGTTTTGAATAAGGAAGTAAAGAATATAAGGTAATCAAAAAAAAAAAAAAGAAAGAAGAGGAATTTTTTTTTTTGTTGCACACAAAAAGAAAATATATGATCAAAAAAAAAAAGTAAATGCACATTACTTTCTTCTGTTTTGGTATCTCCGCATTCCATATACACATGTAATATACATGCATGTATATAAATTTGTATATGTTTACTTTACTGTTATTTATAGATAATACACATACGGAATAAAAAAAAAAAAGAAAGGAAAGAAAAACCAAAAAAGGACACAGTGTGTTTGCGTGCGTTCTTGGGTAAACAACAACAAAAACAAAAAAAAAAAGAATGAGAAAAGAAAAGGTTTTTTTTTTTTTTTTGTGCGCACACTCACACACAAAGAAGCAAGGATGCGTTCAGAAGCATGCAAACATTCCTTTTCTTTTTGTATCTTTTTTTCTTTTTCCCATTAGTTCATTTTCCGTTCGCACTTAGACACAACCAAGGAACACTTCTCTCGCTACAGTGTAAATAAATATAAATATAAAACACTTTTTTTTTTAGTTTTTCTTATCTCGCATTATACGTCTTCCTTTTGTTCTCCGTTTTCCTTTTTCTTTTTGTTTGTTTGTTTCCACTTTAAACACTTGTTCTCCTCCTTTTTTTTTTTACAAAAAAAAAAAAAATATTATACCACCAGTTTCCGTTACTGTGTCTTCACTTTTGTTTTTTAAACGTCTCTCCTTTCTTCTCCCTCTCACTGCTCAGCCTGTGAGCCGTTCGCGTGGGCAACTCGGCGGTCCATACAATTTTTCACAGTGCTTCTCAAAACTCCTCGTCATGAGTGAGACAATGTTTGACATGATCAGTTTCGAGTGCATTGGATTTCTAAACGCAAAACTCACGTGAAAGCATACCTCCACCCTCTGCTCACTCCCCGGCACCGCGTGAAACTCCCACAAACAGCGCAAATCCCGAAGAACCGGATTTTTCCTCCGCGCCTCCTCCGTCAACACCGCCTGCACGCGCCGGTCGGGGATGAGAAGCACCTCGGAGGTGTACTTTTCCTTATAAAAGGAAAACCCAACGGTGAGGGTGGCGATCATATTGAGCGCCTCCCCCCCGCGCGTCACGCTGTGCACATGGGACTCCACACACCACGGCAGAAAGCCGCTGTACTGCGCCACGTCGGCGACCACGCGGTACAACTTGGCGGGGGACCAGCCGAGCACACAGTGTTCGCGGTACTCCTGCCGCAGCTCCGCCCCGCCCACCCGCGCCGAGGCGGACGGGCTTTGGCTTTCCGCCCCCCGACGGGGATTTGGGGTGTGGCCGAACAGCGGCTGCGCATCCGACGCGGATGGGGCGGGCGGGAGACCGGGCGGGCGAATGGGCGGGGGGAAAAAGGAACGACAAGTGGGGAAAAGGGCAGCCGGCGCAAAGGACAGACGCGGGGGAACGAAACGGCGTCGCACAACAGCAGACATGTCGGGGGATAGGAACAATGTATATATATATATATATATATATATATAAATGTGACGGGGAACTTGAAACAAACAAAAGAGGCAAACACTCACTCACGTACACTCAAAGACAGAGAAATATGTACGTACTCTACACAATCAAAATACTATATATATATATATATATATATATATATATATATATTTATATATATTCTGTTGTGTCAACTTTAGAGGCTTTCCTTCTTTTTTTTTCTTTTTCCAAATTCGCCTCCTCCTTAACGAAACCACTGCCGCTCACACTACTGCAATAAAGAAGTAAATAAAAGACACACAAGAAGAAAAAAAGAGAAAAGAAAATGAAGCAGATAAAGTCGCCACTTTATATCAAGCAAATACACACAGACGCACTACATACATACATGTATATATACATCAAAATATATGAATATATATATTTCAAAAAGAAAAGAAAAGAAAAAAAAATAAAAAATCAACAAAAAAAGGAAAATAACTCAACTTTTTCATCCGCTGTTTAAGTTGCAGTACTCCTCTTTTCATTCAATACCCAACAGAAACTAATATAGTTATCTGTAGGTATAAAAGGTTTCATTACTTTACTTTCGCACTTCTCCTTTCTTTTTATCTTACATCGTCACGTGCCACTTTCCACGAAATAGTAATAATAGTAAGTAACAATAACCAAAAAAAAAAACAATAAAGAGTGACAGTCTTACTTGTTCCATGAAACTTGAGACACACTTTTACATAACTTCTCTCTTCTCATTTTTTTGTTCCCCCGTTCGCTCATCCCCTCATTAATAACAATAATAATAATAACACGAAAAAAAAAAAATAAAGACATGTGTTTGATTTTTCTTCTTTTTCTTTTTAATAACTGTCTTCGACACCCATTAGAAAGGAATTGGTGCCACGGATGGGAACATCCTGAAGAAACCCCCCCCCAAAAAAAAAAGGAGAAACAAACAAAGAAAAAAAAAATCAACAAAAGCTGCAATAACATTTAATTTCGACTCCAAACGTTTACATCTCGTGAGTCATCCACACAGTGTCTTCTCCCTCTCTTTCTTTACTTCATTGATTGACATGGTATAAATACTTTTTATATCCTTTTTTTTTTTAAATATATTGTACACAGTACTTCCATCACAAGTTTGCTTTTTTAATTGTACATTACTTTTTTGTTTTTCTTTTCTGACGCTCCTTATGTGTAATTGCGTTGCGAAATCCCAAAATTTTCTGTTTCTTTCGTTTTTTTAAATTTTCTTTGCCATTTGCTTGTTATCATTGTTATTGCTCGCAAGACAAGGTATATTGGGTTTCTTCAAAAGCAACACAAAAACGAACCCAAATACACAAACGATCTCCCCATTCATCCCTGACGCAATCACACAGATGAATCATTTTTTGTTCTTGTTGTTTAAGCAAACAAAAACAAAAAATCCGTTGTCGTGCGATTCGCTGATTCTCATTTTTCAACACTCCCTCTCTCATTCTTACCATTTTTCCGCCTTTCCTCGTTACGAAAGCGAAATCGCACATTACCTTTCAAAGCATACACACTTATATTTACACAACCGCATTGTACCAATTGAAACCATCCCATGATGCCTTTCCTTTGAGTTTCTCTCATTGAATCGCTAATTTTTTCCTTCCCCCATCGAAAAAAGCAACAACAACAACAACAACAGTATCAAAAAAAAAAAAAAAAGCCAGAAAACAGAAAACAGTAAAAAAAAAAAAAACTACCTAAACCACCAGTGTGTCTTCCTCTTCATGAACCTTTCGGATTCCAATAGGCGACCGACTGCGTGCAATGCGTGTCTGCCGCTCCCTTCGCGCCACCTCAATGGACGCCTTGACGCCCTCCTCGGCGGCGATCATTTCCCGTCGCTGCACCGCCGCCATGGCGCGCCGTTCCTCCCGCTGTCCCTCCCGCAGCGCGCGCTGTCGGCGTTGCTGCGCCGCCACCTCCGCCCGGACCGCGCTGCGCTGCTCCGCCGCCTCCTCCTCGTGTTGGCGCCGCCGCTCTTGCAGGGCGACCCGCTCCCCGCGCAGCGCCTCCGCGCGTCCCATGTTTTCCCGAGCCGCCGCCTCCCGCGCCTCCTCCGCCCCGTGCTGGAGGCGTTGGCGCGCCACCTCCGCCTGCGCGAGCTCGAGGCGCGTGGCGCGCAGCTCCTTCAGCCAACGCCGCCGAAACGCCTCATCCCCGGCGTTCGGTAACGTCGGGAGGGGGGAGCGAAACGTGTGGCGCCAATCCGCACTCCGCGCCGTGCCCCCAAAGGTTTGATTCGTGGAGTGCGTCAGGCCCATGGCGTGCAGCGCGGTCGTGCTGTGCGGACTCGCCGCGTCCGGACTGCTCGCGTTTGGCGACACCGCGAGCAGTCGGAGGGCGGCGAGGCGCTGCTGGTGCCCCGCCTCCTCCGCCTCGCGACAGCGCCGCGCAAAGGACTGCATCTCCTCCCGCTCCGCGCGCGCCACGGCCGCCGTCTCCTCCCGCCCCGCGCGCTGCGCCACGCGCCGCCGACCGGCCGCCTCCTTCTCCGCGCGCGCCAAATCCCGCCGGCGCCGGCGCCGCGTCTCCTCCGTGGCGCGCCGCTCCGCCAGCTCGGCCGCCACCTGCGCGCGCCCCTTCGCGGCCGCCCGCTGCACCGCCGCCGCCGCCTCGTGCTGCGCGGCCGCCGCCGCCTCCCGCTGCGCCCGCACCTCGCGGTAGTGCGCGCCGTCGCCGCCGCCGGAGAGGACGGACCACCCGCGCCGCCGAAGCCGCGAGACGGCCGCCGCGTACGCCTCGTCCTCCGCCCGGCGCTGGGCGGCGTGCGCGCGGGATTGGCGCTCGCGCCGCGCCGCCCGCCCCGCCCCGCCGTCCTCGCGCAGCTGGCGGAAGAGGTCCGCGTGTTGGGCGCGCCAGCGGGTGTACGCCTCCGCCTTGCGCGTGTGGGGGGCGCTCGGGGCGGGCGGAGGCGGCGCGTCGGACTCGTGCAGCCCAACGGTGCCAAGCCCAATCGCCCGCTCCGCCGCCGGCGTGTGCCAGAAGGTGTTGGAGTGCCAATTCGTGCGCGGACGGCGACGACCGGCGGGGACGTGCGGGGTGGGACGCGTCGGGTGCGGGGCGGGCTCGGTGGCGGCGCCGACCGGGACGGAGACATCTTCACCGAAACTGACACTCAACCGAGGGGACTTGTCCGCGTGGCGAAGGAGCGGCGCGTCGGGCGAGGTCTGCTCGCGCGGGCTCGGAATACGTTGGGCGTCATGGCTGCTTGTCCGGTCCTCGCCGCTGAGGTGAATGATGGCGCTGGGGTGGTCCTGGTCATCGACCTTCTTGTTGACAATGTCGCTGCTGTTGTTCACACTGTCATTGGTGTTCACCTTGCCATCATCACCGGTGGTGTCGGTGATGTTATGGTTACTGTTGTCGCTCATAGGGGAGGCGGGAACGACGGCCAAAACGGCCTCCGTCGTTGTTGCTGCGGTGACGACGGGAGATGATCCCATCTCGTGATTCGACTCCAGCACGGGATAATCGTAGGCGACGGTTTTTAAAAGGAAATCATTTGCTTGGCAAATAATAGGAGACGCATTCTCTTTCGGTGGTAAAGGGGCCTCACCTGTTGGCGCTTCCATATGGTCCTCACCTGGCAATGCCTTCACAGAATTTTCAACATTGACAGCTTGGTGTTCCTCTTCTTGGTTCGTTGTTAACGCCTCATTAGCAGCGATGCCCCCGGAGGAGGATTCCATAGCGTGTACCAAATCAGATGGAACCATGGCGTCCGTCCCGGAGAGTTCCACTTTCGTGTCATTATTCACATCCGCCGCAAGAGCCTCTGCTTCATCAATCTCTCTGGAAAATTGTGCGTCGTCTACACGAGTAATGGGATCCTCCGGTGCCAACATGTATATATATATATATATGAAAAAAATTAATGTACGTATGTATATATAAATATATTTTGAAATTTCTTTTTTCTTGCCCGATTATTTCTTTTGTTGCTCTTCTCAATAGGACACAATGAGGTGAGGGGAAAAGAAGAAAAAAACAAAAAAAGAATGAAGAAAAAAAACCTCAGGCAAACAAACGCACACTAAAACAAACGGTATAAAGGACAAAACCTAAGAAAAAAAAAGAAGAAAGAAACGTAGCCTTTCAATTTTTACCCTTTTTATTCAACTCTGTTTGCCACAAACAAGGACCATCCAAAAAGAAAAGAGAAAAAAAAAAGAGGAAGAGAAGGAAGAGGAGGATTTTCCATGGCATATCCGAAAGAAGAGAGTTGTGAAGAAGAATAAACAGAAAGCATAACACATGAAAACGAGTTTATGGGTGATTTCCCTCATTAATTAATTCGTAAAAAATCTGTTTTTTCGGCTTTGCTCTTATCCGTTGTTTTGAAATATTTTTTGCTCTTTTGGATTCATCATAGAAATTATTCGACGCAAGAAAAAAAAGAAAAAAAGAAAACACACACATACAAACACAAACACTATAAAGCTCTTCCCAAAACTTATTTTTCTTTTTTACTCACTTCGCGTTTCTTTCTTAAAAAACGAGAATGCGGATAAAGGACGCAAAAAGGAATGATCCATATATATATATATATATATATATGTATATATGTATAGAAGAAGGTGGTAATAATAATAATGGAAACAAAGGTGTAATGACAGCAACAATAACAACAATAAAAATAGAAGAGCAAAAAAAAAAGAAAAGAGCAAGATTTATCACAGACTAGGTGGAACCCATGTCGTTTCCCGTGTTTGATGGTTGACGTAAAATTTTTTACCTGTCCTTGGATCCACGCGTTCTTCCCAGTTGGGTGGCAAATTGCTTGAAATAGTTTGGCTCAGATGTGCTTGTGTATTTCCTGGGGCTTGCAAAGGTGGTTGTATTTGTTGTACGGGCGGTGAAACAGCCTGAGGACGAATCCATGTCGTTTCCCGTGTTTGATGGTTGACGTAAAACTTCTTTCCCGTTCCGGGGTCTACGCGTTCTTCCCAGTTGGGCGGCAAATTGCCGATGCTAGGTGCTGGAGGGGTTACCGGAGCGCTCACCTGCTGTGGCTGAATCCATGTCGTTTCCTGTGTTTGATGATTCACGTAAAACCTCTTTCCCGTTCTCGGATCCACCTGCTCCTCCCAGTGGGGTGGGAGATTGATTGATGTGGGCTGTGGCTTTTCCTGCCCCTGTACTTGAAGTGGGTCTGTCAGTTTAACCGCATCCACCCCCGCCGGTAGTGTCCATGACGTCTGCTTTGTTTGCCGATTCGTGTAATACTTCCGGCCGCTCTTCGCGTCCACGCATTCCACCCAATCCGTGGATGCGGTCGTCGTCTCCTCCCGCTTGACGCCCTCCCGCTTCGCCTGCTGCCGCCCATACCACGCCTCGACTTGTCGCTCCAGCTCCATCTGCTCCGCCTCCCCGCATGGGTGTGTCCATGAGGTCTGCGAGGGGCGTCCAGTTTCGGTGTGCACAAAGTAATGCCGACGCCGCTCTCGGTCGTAGAGCAGGGCCCAACCGACGGGGAGCCGAGTGGAGACCTCCGGTTCGGGAAATCCATCAGGGGCCTTTTCCACGCGCGGATTGGTGGAAGCGGGGGGCATAGACACAGGCGGGGCCGAGTGCATCGCCACCGCCATGGGCGTCTTGGCGGTGGAGGTGAGGTGCGTTTCGGTGCGGTCCGTGTGGGAATCCTCCCGCGTGGCGGTCACACCGTTTGTGCTCGCTTCGGTGTGGGGGCGATGTATTGTGATGGTCTCGGGGACACCCGCCGCATCGGAGGCACCAAAGTCATCGTTATCCTCATCCAATGGGGCTGTGGCGGAGGGCATGGGATTTGCCTCGGTTGGTGAATGGCGTATAAATGTTATGGGCGGCGTAGCCATCGTTGTTGTTGTTGTTGTGGTTTGAATACTTTGGCCACCCTTGCCTGGTGGTGGTGGTGGTGGTGGATGCGGGTGTTGTTGTTGTTGCATCGCCTTTAGGTGCATAAGTACGGCGAGGGGAATATCCACACCTCTGGATTCCAGGAGATGCAAAACGGAGAGGGTGGTTTGTACGGACTCCGTGTTTGGCGCAATGCTCACACCTTTACCCCTTGACACGGTGGCTGTGCCATTCCCACTCACATATGCCAACAGAATATCGGCGACATTGTCCCCATTATAGGTGAGAAAGCATGTCTCACAGTTTGCCCCATGCGCAGACTCGAGGGCAGGGGTAATGTATGCGTTGGGAGTAAAGTAAATAAAGACGGTCCGTTTTCCTCCACCTGCGGCGTGTAGTTTGGAAATGACAGCCATGGTTCGCGTGCACATGGCCGCATCCACCGGGGAGCCAGAGCGACCCGAGATGGAATCCAACACCGTTGTCTGAAAGCGCAGTCGGCGTAGCGAGGAGACGAGAAGTTCCCGCTGCTCCTCCTCTAGGGACTTGAGGGTGTTGGAGGAGAAGAAGGCGACGCGCAGCTCCACAACGGGGGCGGTGCCAGAGAAGAGTTGACGCTCCATGGCGCTGTACATGTGCTCCACAGCACCTCGAACAACATCCTCACTGGTTGGCAACATGCCCGTCAGCAAATAGTCCCCATCCACAAATAAATGAGTCATCTCGTAGTGAATAGAAAGAATAATGTCAAGGGGCAATGTAAAAAAAAAAAAGGAGAACGAAAAAAAAACAAACAAATCTTGCTAAAGTACTATCTAAAAAGCTTTACACAACAAAAACAACAAACAAACTAAAAGAGTTCAAAGTGGAAAACAAAGTTGTGCACACACAGATATATATATATATATATATATATATATATATGTTTATATAAATAGATACATTAGAGCTCAGTGCTAGTGCCACCCAAAGCATTTTGGAGAAAGTCCACAAGATCGAGAGGTTTCAACACCGATAATCATGAAGTAAAAAAAAAAAAATTATTCTGTAGTCGTGATGTGAACATAACAAGATCAACATCAAAAAAAAAAAAAAGAATGTGAACCCATTTACAATAAAAAAAGAAAAGAAAACCATTTGCACAGAAAATAAAAATAAAAATGGAGAAATAAATGAATATATATAAAAAAATTAAATTAAAAAATAAAAATTAATTAGTCAAACGAATGTATGGAAAACCCGTTATTTGGGTAGCAATAATGCATGGCACATACACATTGTTACAATACCTAGCCACTTTGCATGGACGGATCTTTCGTGGAGGGGGATGCTCTTCTGTCTCTCTATATTCCCTTCAGTCTGTCTGTCTCTTGATGAAGAGATTCATTTCATATATGCATATGTATACGTTCGTGCGTATCTGTTGCGTTTCATTGTGTAAATGGGTCTGTGTGTTAAATATATACTTATTCATATATATATAAATAAATAAATAATAATACCTTTTCTTGCTTCCGTCTTGTTGTATGCGGCGCACACGCATCTCTACTCCTATTGTTCCTCAAGTCTTCGTCGCATTTGCGCCTCCAACCGCGCGATACGGTCTCGCAGTTCCCCCACGCTGAGTCCCTCCCGCCATTGTGCGAGTTTTTGCGCCATCTCCGCTCGCAAAGGACTCTCCATAAGCACCTCTGGAAAGTCCCGCGCGCTGAGTTCGAGAAAGCGCAACACGCGCCTCTTTCCCTCCTCCGCCGCCTCACACGTGAGGAGCGCCGCGAGGTGTGTGAGGAGGAGATAAAGTGAATTCGCTGAGAGGGAGTGAAACTGCGTCGCGCTGTCCGGTGGCGGCGCACTCTCCTCGACCAGACGGGAACGAATGAAACGCTCATAGACGCTTTTTGTCTCCGCGTTGGTTTGGGGCGCGCCGTATGTGGTGAGGAGGAGGAGATCGTGCAGGGAAACCGTCCCCTGCGCGGCCCGGGTGGCCCACGCGCGGAGAAACGTGAAGCCGCCGGCTATGTGTTGCATGTAAACACGTTGGGCGGCGAGTTTTTCCTCCATCGCCGCCTGTTGCGCGAGGAGATGACGCAATTGCTGCTCAAGTGGGGCGTATGGGAGCGGAAACGCGGGTGCCGTTAGGCGATCAATGACGTATGCACGAGTGCCCATTCTCGTCGGGAGTGGTGTGGGAAACCTTTTGGAGGCATTAAAACACACAAATAATTACAAAAATAAAAAATAAGTGAAGGGAGAGAGAGTGAGAGAGAGGTAGACAAAAAACAACAACAACATAATGTGTAAAAAAGATTTCAGGATGGTGTCCAAAAAAAGAAAAAACAAAAACAATAAACATGAAAAAAAAAAAAAAAGGTCTTCTTTTGTAGTAAAATTTTTATGGTATTTTCCTAATTCCCAACTTTTCTTTTCTCAAAAATGAGAAAAAAAAAAGAAAAGAGTTCGGATATAATCCAAAGAAAAAACAAAACGAGTAAAAACAAAAACAAAAACCGAAGGTCCATCGTCATAGTCCACACAATTGAAAGGAAATTCAACGACCGCAAACTTAAAGGAGATTGGAATATATATATATATATATATATACCAAAAAGGGAAACCTCACATACACAAAATAGAGACGTTCCATATCCCTCTTTCTATCCTCTTCTCTTCTTTCGTCTACTTCATCGTTTCGTGTGGATCCTTCCCATGCATCTCCTGACCATTTTTTCCCGTCGCCTCCCTTTGCTCTGGTGAGTCCCTGCACAAGCTGCTTAGTAGTGCAGCTTTGTGCGGCGCCAGTGGCGGCGCTTCTCGTTCCACTTAATGCGGTTGCCCGTGCGAAGACGGATCCAGTACGGCACAGGGCGGTTCTGGTTCAACTTCTTCGCGTACTTCTTCTTCACGGCAAGCGGCTTAAAGCGTCCCATTGTGTATAACGTATGCGCTTCTAGACGGTGGTTTCTTCTAATGGATCAATCACCCCCCCCCCCCACACACACACACCCCAAAAAAAAAAAGAAAAGAAAAGAAAAAAGAGATGAAATGTCTTAAAAGTGTGAAAGAGCACGAATAAAGAAAACAAAAAGTAAAACACGCACAAAAGAAGAAACATATCATTGCTTCTATTATTAAATTTTCAAATCAAAAGACAAGGCAAATGCGAAACCTACACCATTACATTTCATTATGAACTCTCTCCTTCTCTCTCCAATATCGTAAATATATAAATATATGTATAAATATATATGTTGACATTATGCACTTTTTTTTTTTGTGTGTGTGTGCATCAGAAGATGTGGACTCACCCAACGCACTTCATGCTTTATTCCCTACAGTCCATTAAGCACACGAAGACCACACACATTCACCCTCAGACTTTTTTCATCCTTCTCTTTTCCTCACACTTTTTTAAATTTTTTTTTTTTTTGCTTCTTCTCCAAGTTGACCAGTTAAACACAAAGGACGCACTCAGATGGAGTACAATACACCACAGAAACAGAGCAAACATGTGAGGGGGTAGATTTAGAAAAATCAACAACAATAACGACAACGAATCGTTTGGAGAAAGATTTAGTCTCCATTTCTTCCCGTCTTCCCATCGTCTTTTTTTTTTCTTCTAAATTTCATTTCCAGTTCCTTCATATATATATATATATATATATATATTTATTTATATATATAAATATATATTTTCCCTTTTCCCGTTTCTTATGGGACAGTGTAGTCCTCTGTGGATAGCTTTACCTCTTGGCTGAAACGCACGGGCACCCCACTGTCCGCGTCGACCACTTCCATCACGCGCACCATTCCAATACTCGTACTCGACGTAAATGAGATATCAACCGGAAAAAACACATTACCCGGCGCCTCTTCCCCATCCAAGGTGATCTCCACATTCCCACTGGCGTTTTGGTGCGCATCCATGATGGGAATATCCCAAACCACACGTCCCTTTTCCTCCTCGCACACACCAACAGACGCCTCCAACGCCGCCACCGCCGCGCCGTGAAGGGGAAACACAAACCGCACCTCTCGCAAAGGCGCGGCGGTTGTGTTTGTTAACTCATACTCCACCGTTATACTCTCCGCGCTTGGCCAGCAGGTGAGGGTGACAGGGGCCGGCACCGTCCCCGGCTCCACCAGGCGCCAACGCAGAATGGTCACGGGCTGCTGCACCGGAAAGGGCTTTCCCTCCCGCATCGCCAAGACGCGGTCGTCGGCGAACATCTCCTTATGTATCTTCGCGTGGGCGCGAAAGGAGCAGTCGGCGCTGACGGGCCCGAGAGCGAGCCGCACCCGGGCGAGTTGCGGATCCGACACGAGCACCGAAAGCTCTCCGCGGATGTCCGCCAAACCGCCGCCGCCGTCGCGCCCCAACTGTGCGCGCATGCGTTCCTCCACCGCCACGTGGACGCCCTCCGCGGTGCTTTCCGCCGCGATCGGCCTTTCCACCGCCTCCGCCGTCTCCCGCCCCCCCGCCGGGAGTCCGGACTCTTTGAGGACTTTCGACGTCATGTCCGTTTTTCGCGCGCGGCCGAGACTCATTCCCCCCGCCCGTCCGGCCCGCTGCGTTGGCGGGGCAGTGGGGTTGGACGGGGGTGGGACGTGACTGGACGCGACCTCCGCAGACGCCGCGCCGGCGCCGCCGAAGCCGCCGTAGTTCGGGTCGTCGGAGCCGATGCCGCTGTACGGGTTGACCCCTTTGCGGCGCTTCTCGCGTAACTCATGGGCGCGACGGGCGGCGTCTTTTTTGGCCTTTTCCATTTGAATTCGCTTCTCCTCCCGCGCCATCATCTCCTCATGGGATTCCATGCCAAGGTAGGTCTTGATTTGGTCCACCGTCGTGTTTTCCCGCTTTCCGCCCACAATCACCTCATCGAGGGCGAAGAAGACCTCAAACGCCTTGGCCTCCAAAGAGGACTCGGAGATGGCGTCGACGTATTCGGGAATGAGACGGCCCATGAGATGGAGGGTGGCGAGGTCCTCCACAATGTTACTGCTCTTTGTGGTGATGAGGACAAGGAAGAGATCCTCTAGTGGTTGGTACACATAGCGGACGGAGCCGGCGTCGATGTATGTGACCTGTTTGTTTACAGAGGACTCCAATAGACGCGGAAAGGCGGAGAGGAGACCCTCAATGCGAATCCGAGAGATTTCATTAAAGTTGCGTGATAAAATAATGCGGCCCTGTTTGTTCACAATACCAGCCGCAATAATAGGCATGGTTTATCACTCAAGCTTTTTTTTTGTCAGCTTTTTTTCTCCCTCTTTTCTTTTCTTCAAATAACAATACTTTTTTTGTACTTTTTGTCTCGTCGAGGTGCGAGTGAATGTTCACTCACCTTTTTTTTGCTTTTTCTTTTTTTGATTCTATTATTTTTTTTTCCCTTTTATGTATTATTTTTCTCTCTCTCTCTGTGTGTGTTTGTTTGTCACTTTTCCTTTATTTATTGACCTTGTCGAAAATGCTTTACAAAAACACTTACGCTCTCCTCTTACTTTTGTCAGACATTAAAAAAAAATAAAGAAATAACAAAAGCAGAAAATAAAGGAAAGCATAATAAGAGAAAAAACAAAAAAAAGTTGAAAACGATAAGTGAATGTCCTAAATAGTAGCAATACAATGATAATCACCAATGCGGAGAAAAAAATGAAACGAAAGCATCATCCGTTGGATGAAGTGAAACGATAATCACACACCCACACACCCACACACACACACACAAACAAACAAACAAAAAATTGACAAAAATTTTAAGCATCCTCGATGAATTTCCTGTTTTTTTTCTTTTTCTTATTTATTTACGTTTTTGGTATGCCTTTCCCTCCCTCTTCCCTCTCTCCCTTTCTTTCCGTCATATTTTTTTTTTCTTCCTATTGTTTCATCCTTTTGTTGTTATCGTACTTTTGCTTCATATCGCATTCCGTCTTTTTTCCCCCTTTCCCTTCCTTTCCCTTCTCTCTTCTTCCTTGCCATGGCATGCATTCCTACACCACCTCCGTGACCGTGTCGGCGCAGTGCACCTGTGCGTGCGGCGGGAACATGGCGGGACTCCGATGTGTCCTAAACGACGTGTCCCAATACCGCTCCACGTGAAACTCCGTCCGCTCCAGTCGCTCAATCTCCTGCGCAATGTGAATGTACACAAGCCGTTGGTGCTGTTGTTGGTAGTGCGACTCCGCATTCGTCCTCTGCGGGAGCAGAAGTGTGACCGGTGTCTTTGGCGACATCAACTCCGGACTCCCCTCCCGCCCCGCGTCGGAGAAGACGTGTGTGGTGTTGTTCGTCTCCGCCAACGTCTCCTCCGCGGCGGTCATCCACGGCCGCTCCAACGCCCGTGTGCGTCCGTGACCGGCGTCCTCACGCGCGGTTTGGGGCGCAGCGTTTGGGGTGGCGGTGCCGTACGCGGCGGCCCGCTGCGCCCCAAAGAAACGCCGCGCGTGGGCGAGGGAGGCGACCCAGCGCCGGGAGATGATGTGGACGTGCGCCATGAGAAGAATCCCCGCCGCGAGGGTGATGGAGCAGCAGAGGACGCCGCCCACGTGATCGCGCAGACTCATAAGGAGAACACCGCCAATGCCGGCGAGACAGTAAAGCCAACTCACGGCGCGGATGACCTGCGCGGTGGCGGCGAAGTTGGTGCAGTCCCCGGCGGGTTCTAATGAGGGGCTGTAGCGATCATACAGTTGACAACGCTGGGTCATATAACGCACCACAAAGTACAGCCCAGCGAGGAGTGAGAGGAGAGGGACGGTCATGTGAAAGAGAAGACCCATGGCGAGTATGGTGAGGTCAAAACTGTAGCGACGCGGCCAAAGGAACTCACAAGGGGTGAAGAGTCCATCATACACACGCTGCACACTCACCAGCTTGCGCTTTAGTAGCACCATGAGGAGTGGAACGGGGTCTATTAAATCAATCCACGCCGAGAGGCAAGCGGCGGTGGCAATCTTTGCATACCAATACCCACCCTGAGGGCTTACGATGGCGACAAAGAAATTCACAACCGATTCACTCGTGGGTTCTGTTATGATATCAGCTAATTGAGAGAGACCGCCTTGAAGTGCTGCTTGAAATATAACGGCGGTGAGTACCATGAAGACATACTGTAGATGCAGTGTACCCCCATGACATTCGGTCTCATTCACCGCACCCATAGCGATAACGAATCCACGCATCATAAATGGTAGACAAATGTTAAAAATACCAAGTAAAAGAACGGGTAAAAAAGCAGTAATGATACCACGTACACTATCTGGTACAGTGGCATAATACTTTTTAAACGTATCACCAATTTCTGGTATTTGCGCAATTCTATCCAATGATCCAAGAAACCCAATAGGGATAGACCACGTGAAGACGAGTAATATAAAGGCGATAATCACGACAAGCGTACGTATCCAACCCACAAAGCGATTTGCTGTGACGTTTACTTGAATTATTTGACCCGGTGGTCCAGCAATAGTGGCGCGTCGATTAGATGACAAACCATAACGCGATTCAAACAAATTTACAAACTCATACGCGGCAAGTGGACTACTAAAAACAACAAAAGCTGTACCCTTTTTTTGCGTTTCATGAACTTGATCAATACACTCATTTAGCTGTCCGGCCTGTACAATAAAGACTTCTTTACAATAATCAACCTTTGGCACTTTCCTACAACACGAAGGGAAAGGTGCTCGCATCATTAATACACTGTTTTCCGCCTCCTCCACCTCCACTTCCGCATCCCCACCGGCTCCATTACTTGATACACTACTACTACTTTTCTTTTGCCGTTTACGTTCCATTTTGCGTTGGTGCGCCTTTTGGTCCGCCACAGCTTCTTGCAATGCCTCCATAGCAGCTTCTGTCTTATCCATGATACCATACATACCATCTGGTGGTTCACGAGGGAAGAGAAGCTCTTGTACACTACCCTCATGTGTAAAGATGGCATTGGCACGTCTTGTTGTATAGTAATTAAAGCCAACGATAGAAAAAAGACAACCCAACCCTGTACAGTCACATTGGTGATACACATCCTCCTCGTCCTCCTCATCCTCGTCATCCTCGTCTGCGGCAGCACGGTTTTCTTGTCCAAGTTGTTCCGTGTTACGGCGTTGGCGAAAGTATCCACTTTCGGTAAGGAAACGGTCTCTAAACGCTTTGGACGAGCTCGCTTCCTCACTGCCTAATCCACGCACCACCACCACACGATGACCCAACGCGTACTCCATCTGCAACCGCATCACTCCCGCAATGTATGTATCCACGCGTTGGAGAAAAAAGAGCATAATTCCCACAAACACCACACAAAAAAAGATTTCAAAAATACCCACCACCCACAATCGCCAACTGCGTGGGGAAATATTCTGTGCCGAGAGATCGTAAAGCCCACGAAGAGGGACGGGTTGACAAACCACATCATCCACAAAGTGACAAAAAGGCTCCTTAGCAGCGCAAGCCGTGGCATTACCATCCTGTCGGTGACAGTGATGAATATCACGGTTGACAATATAATTCACCATGTACGTATCGGTTGCAGCGAGGACACAAATCCAAACCGTGAAGAGGCTACCCAAAACAAAAATAGAGGCAAAGGCTTTGAGAAAAAATATGTACAGAGCCACCTGCGGATCAAGTGGGGTCCGTGTGGTGTCTTTTTGTGGAAAAGATCGAACATAACGCATCGTTCCCGTACTTATTGTGTTTTCCATATCACTAAAGCTACTATTACGCGAGTTGGCAAGCGTCTCGTCATGATTTGCATTCTCACCCTCCATGCCAACATGTGCCGCATCGCCGGCCGAGGGTGTCATGTTGGCAGCGAAGATACTCACCAAGTGTGGAATATCCTCCTCCACATTCGTCCAACTGCGCCAGGAGGGAATAGCAAAGAGAGAGCACTCATACGGTAAGGCCCGACCCGTCTGCCGAAGTTTGGGAAAGCCTCGTGGGGAACTTCTTGGTGAGGCGGGACTCGACGTCTCTTCCTTACCTCTGGAATCCCCACGTTGTTGTTCTTTTGTTGTTTGTGTTGTGCGTGGGGTTTGCTGTAGTCGTGGGGAGGATGGAGGAGATTCCGATGAGGAGGCAGGAACGAGAAGCGTGTGATTAGTGCGATAGAGACGGCGAATCCACAAAACGGGTGCCTTGAGAAGGGAGAAACTCAACGTAGTTAGAGCAGCAATGACGACAGAGTTGAAGATGAGTGTAAACCACAAGCCTTGATCGTCCCACGTGGCATCACGCGCAAGAGTAGTGCTCATTACTTCACTTCTATTGTCCCCGTTCTACTTTTTATTCTTTGTTGTTCTTGTCACTCTTTTTTCTTTAGCTGCTCTTTTTTTTTTTCCCCTTCCCTTCTTCTCGTTCTCTCTTTATTTTAAATATTGATAATTAACTCTTCTTTACTGTCAGGTTTCTTAGTTGTACTCCTATTCCTCTTTTTTTCTTTTTCGTTATGTTCCTTTGAAGTTACGTAGTTTCGCCTCGCTTCAATCCTACAAGATTCCCTTTTTTTTTTCTTGTGTGTGTTTGTGCTTTTCTTAATTTTCCTACACGATGATGCGTCTCTATGACAGTTTTACACAAAAATTGACAGGAAAAGGGGGGGGGAGGGGGGAGGGGAAACAAAAAGAAAAAGGATATCGCTATCAATTTATTTTTACTTTTAAAAGGCACACGTATACATTTCGTATGTAACAAAGACATGTCGCACAAAAAATGAAATGCATGTTTATGGAAATTTGATCCGTATCCGTATTATATATATATATTTTTTTGATTCATACAAAGATAATTGGATTGTTGCACGGATTATGTACATCGTGAGACGCTCCTCGCTGACGCGGTGAACCCAAACGCCTTAAAAAGTCCACATCTCTCTTTCTTTCTCTCTTTTTCTTTTCTTCTTTCTTCAGTACTCTCATCCATTTTCACGCCCTTTTCCCAGAATGTATATTTGTACATAGAACGGTATTGCTTCTCATTTCATTTCATTGCTTTTTCTTTTTTGTTGTTTGTTCGTCTTTTCACTTCGCATCGCCTTTCTGTTTTTCGTTTTTTAACTCATAAAGGAAAGTAAAATTCAATAATTGAAGAACACGAAGAACGACAACGACGACGAGCAGCGAGAACGCAACAACAGCAACAAGCAAGGAGGAGAACACACTCTTCTTTCTTTCTTTCTTTCCTTCTTCCTTTTTTTTTTGCTTTTCCTAGTCGGAATTTTCAAAAGAGACGTGAAATGGCTTCTTCCTTTCCGTATTCGATGCACAACTAACTCTTTCCTCCTCCGATACGTTCCTTTTCATTTCTTCCCTTCCCTCCTTTATTTCCTCCGTCGCGTGAGGTGCGTTGGGTGGGGAAATGACGTGGTCCGTGTTTTGGGTGTCTTCCGGGGCCCAACTCGTACTGAGTGTCTCCGGAATTGGTCCCACACCACACTCCGTGACAATAACAAAGCGTGAGGGGTAACCTTTACTGTCACCAAACGGCGCGACCTCTCGCATAAACTCCTCTAATCCCCGCACAACGCGACCAAAGCATGTGTAGCGTCCGGTTAAGACCTTTTCCTTCTCCGCGGAGGTGGTGATGAAGAATTGGGAGCCATTGCTATTGGGACCATTATTCGCCATCATGAGAAGACCAGTTTCGTTGATGCAGCGCTGTTTGTGTTCGTCGGAGAACCAACCGCGACCAAAACTGCTGAAGTGATTGGCTCCCCTATCCACACGCATGGTGAGGTCCCCCCCTTGCGCACAGAGGTCGGGAATAATCTTATGAAAGTATGTCCCGCGATAACTCGGTGTGAGGCCTTGATAAAGATACGTCTGTCCCTGTCGGCTCGCACTTTGCCCCAAACAGAGGTGACGAAAGTTCGCACACGTTTTGGGTGACTCATCATCGAAGAGCTCAAACTCCATGCGAATGAGGCACGACGGCTCCCCCGCACCGTTGGTGGAGGCGAGGAGATCCTGTCGTCCCTGCACCAAAGTCCCGGCGAGGGACGGAACGCGTGGGAAGTCGCCAAAGCAGACCAACTCCATCCAAGCAGAGGTGCGCGGGTGGGGGCGGGAGTGGCTGGCATAGCGCGTGCCGCTGGCGGAGGAGCCTTGGGTGAGGGTGCAGCCAAGGCGAGAGGTCGCCGTGAGGCTAAGGGAGACGGACATGAATCAATGCACCTTCACTTTCCGTTGCTTGGGGGTGGGCGGGTGCGAGAAGACGCGAGGTTGCATACGAGACATTAACAACCGAAAAAAAAAAAAGAAAAAGAAATCAGGAAAGTAAATACATGTGGACTTCACAAATACATAAAAAATAAACAACAGCAAAATTTTCTTTGTTGAAACAACAGGAATACAAAAACATAAGGAACGACATTATGGGATTTTTTTTTTTTTTTACTAATTACTTCACTTTGATTTATCACTCTCTCTTTTCATTTTCTCGCCTTTTTCAGGTCATGCTGAATTTTTTTCGTTTTGTTTTGTGAATACTGTTTGATGTGTGATGATAGCCCGCCTTTTTTTTTCTTTTTTCACTTACCTCTTTCTGTGTTTGGTCCGCCCAGGTCGTTTTGGAAGAAAGCAAATAAACACAAGAAAAAAAAATATAGATAAATAAAGGCTAAGGATGTTTTCTAGTTTTGTTTTTTCTTTTCTCTTTTTCCTTTTTTTTTTGCAGAGGTAGTGGTAGAGGACGGCCAAAAAAGTTAATCAAAACGGGGAATAGGGGCCAGGTTGTGTGCGTCTCTTGGGTTGGGTGTAGTGTTTACCACTCGTTAGGAATTTCATCATAAGTTTATGCATGTACGGTTTCGGAATGCCCTTCTCTAAGACTTCAGGTGCGTCCGCTTCGGGGCTCGTTTTAACTGCTTCTTGAGTGCCTTGTTGTTGTTGTTGTTGTTGTTTTGGGTTGGTTGGCACCATCTTACGACGTGGAAGCCCAGCGCGGTAGTTTGTTAACACGTCCTGTCCAATGTTTCGGAGTATATCCACAGCGTGAAGGTAGCAGGCCCGCTCCGCATCCTTCTTCTTTAATGAAATACCAATCGCTACGAGGCGCTCCTCTCCCTTTTCATTCATGCTTGGCGTGACCCTCACCTCCTCCTTTTCCTCAACGGGGTCATTGGGTACTTCTTCAGGGTTCGCTTCGGTGTCATTCTTGTTCCTGTTCTTTTTCTGTTTCTTTGTTCCATCCTTCTCCGTTGGTGGTTTCGTCGTTGTGGTTGACGCCTTCTGCCGTGGACGTACGAGTGGAAGGTACGCAATGTTGTGCACACTCACCTGTCTACCATACCCCGTGATGTACACCGATGCGTTGACATTAGCATTCTTGGGCAAATGAAAACGGAGATAATTCTGCACACACACCTTCGCCTCATTCCCCGCCTCTACCAACGCCTCATCGCTGAGGTCCTCACCCCAAACAGTGAAATCTTCCGGAATGCGTAGTTGCAGAATACGAATGGTGTCGTGTGCGTGGGGCACCGGACGTGGTTGATTGCCTTCCACCATATACCCCGGCAAATACGCGGGTCGCCGCCATTTACCAACATCATCCTCCACTTCTGCTTCTTCATACAGTTTCAACCCCTTCTCCTTTCCTCCAACGTCGCCATCTTCCTTTCCTTTTCCCCCCTCACTGGGCCGTTGAGATGGGGCGACAATGGCGACAAGACCTTTTCCTCGACGCAAGCCACGCATATCTTCCGCCGTCATAAGTCCTGCGGCACGCCTTTCGGCCAAAAATCGTTCTTGCCGTTCCGCACTCGCGTAGACAGGAATGCCAAGCGCACACAACACATCAATCGCGTGCAGGGCACAAAGGTCCATGGCCTGTTCCATTGTTTTCCCGACAGCATTTCCCCCACGAATGCCGTATTCGCGCGGGACGGGCAACACTGTACTCGCGCGGAACTGATCACCCATTCGTGTAATCACAAAAAGATCCGGAAATGGATTTCGCGCCACATCGCGTTGCCACGCCAGAAGCGCCCGTCGTGCCTCGGCGAGGAGCTCCAGGTCTGGGTTTGCCTCAATGTAATCCCCGCAGAACGTATTCACCTCATTGTGCGCCGCGATGAGGCGCTCCCCCACGCTGCGCTGGTGCCCGAGGCGGCGCATCAGTTGCGGATCCAACCACACCTCGTCCCCCCCGACCTGTTGCTTCAGCGGGAGCGGAAGGGCGTTGTGCGGGTTGGGGTGCGGCGCGTCGGTGTGCGTCGGCGCCCATCGGCCGAATTGCGCCGCGGCCATCGCGTGACGCGCCTGTCGAGCCGCGTCCTGCGGGAAGAGCGGTTTCGCGAGGGCGCCGAGAAGTAATTCGGCGTGCATCGCCGCGAGGTGCTCCGCCACGTCACGGGTTTGCGCCTTTCCACGCGCCACAATGGCGTCCGTGAGGCGCATTTCGGCCACAAACATACGCGCCGAGTGGCCGGGAACGGCGACGTGCGACATGGTGAGACGGTCGCGCAGGGAAAGGCCGTGTTGAAGGAAGTGATCCTTCATTCGCTCCAGCGCGGGCGGGTCGTAGACGCATGGGAGCAGCAGCGCATCGGGGGACGGGGAGCAGCGGGTGGAGGTGGTGTTCACCATCTGCCAAATACCATTCTCGGTGGGATCAAAGGTGTTCGCGGCGGTTGGGGAGGAAAGAGGGCTTATCGAGACCGCCTGCCACGGGTAGTACACCGTGGTGTGGTACATGCGCACCCACTCCGCACTTGTGGTGTCATCCAAGTCTGTCCTCCTCGCCTCCGCCGAGTGAACTTCCCCGCTTGACGAGGTCGACAATGGTGCGGCCCTTTCCGCAGATGCGCCATTCCCAATCGTTTGGGGTGCCATACCATGATCCGCCGAGGAGTTCGTACAGCCATGAGCCGCCGTCTCCTTTGCGGGGTTGTGTATGGCGTGAAGATGCGTGCGTCGATCGCGTGCGTGGCGCTCCTGCACGATTTCCGCCTCTTGAATAGTCGTTGCAAAGACGGAGTCGGCTCTTTCCCCCTCCGCCTGCGACGCCGCCCGCACCATGCGCAGCGGGGGTGGAATGGGCGTGTTCTCCGGTCCAATCGGATCCCCCGGCATGGGGGCGTATCGCCCTTGCCGCCGCGCCGCCTCCGCGTGCTTCTGTTGCATCGACGGCAAACGAAAGAGGGGAACCCCTAACGCATCACAGACCCGTTCCGCGTGCATAGCGGCGAGGAGTTCGGCGTCCTTTTCCTCCTCCGCGACGCCCTCCGCGACGTAAAGGTGATGCGGTGGGGGGAGTACGAGGCGGCAGCGCGCGCGGTACACCGTCGAGCCGAACATCTCCTCCCCGTGCACCTCAAAGACATCCGCCGATGGCTTTCCCGCGGTGCGACGGATGTAATTCAACACGCGGCTCTTTGCGAAGTTGTCGATACTCGTAACATCCCAATACGGCTTCTGATGCAGCGCCGCCCGGCCACCAGCAGTAGTAGTAGCAGTAGTAGTAGTAGTAGTAGTAGAGGCAGAAGCAGACCGACGAAGGATTGGATCATTGCTATTTCCCTCACTGCACTGACTATTGGCGTAGGTGTAGGAAGGTGTACGGTCGGGGTTGGCGCTTGAGCCGTATTCCGCATTCTGTGGGTGGGGGGAGGTGGTGCTGTGCTCATCCTCCGCGGGTAGGATCTCAATCGTGACCATTTCGGGTGAAATCGTCTCCGACGTCACAAAAGCGCCAGACGAGTACGCCCCACCCAAATGGCTGCGCACCACACGGGTTTGGCGAGAAAAATGGAAACGATAGGACCACAAAAGAGAAACATGAATAGAGGGCTTTGTCACAGCACGTGCAGCAAAGTTGGAGGGTTGAAGACGCTGCATTGGGGAGCGTAAAGACATCAAAAAAAAAAAAAAGTACAGAAAAGAAAAAAAAAAAGAAGAGGAAGAGGGAAAAAAAAAAAAAAACGGGAAGTTGGTGTTGGATTGGGGGAGAAATGGTATTCTAAATTACCAACTTTTTCTTTCTTTTTCTTTCTTTTCTTGTGATGCAATACTTTTGCGTGTTTTCCCTTCCCTTTTCTTCTATTTTCTATGAGAAAATTTAGTTTAGCGTCAGTAAAGTGAAAAGCAACAGGAAAACAATAATAATAGTAATAATAAAATAAAATGATTTCTAAAGTAAAGAAGAAGAACAATAATAATACTAACAAAGGCGAAAGCATAGTTTGGCAAGGCTTTGCGTATGCGTACGTTTAATTAAATAGAAATTTATAACGGTTCTTCTTTTTTATTTTTGATTACTTGAGCAATGAGAAGAACAACAACAATAAAAAAAAAACTTTTTTCTTTTCTGGCAACATCAACAGAAACATACGCACACATGCAAGTAGGTTTAAGAAGTTACTAGAAAGGCAAGAGAAGTACGTCCGGTGTGGAAAAAAAAGTAAAAAAAAAGTGAGAATGAAACACACAATAGCAACAACAAAAAAAGAAAGAAGCGTAACAAAAAGATAACTGAAATTTTTATTCTTATTGCTAGTGTCATCTTTACTTTCTCCCCAAATTGTCCACTTTCGTTTACCATTTATGGAATTCCTTCCTATTTCTTCATATCGTTTTCCCCCACCCCAAAATTACCCTTTTTGCTCAGTCATTTTTTTCATTAATTTTTTTTTCCATTCAGTCTGTGTGAGTGCGAAAGAATAAGAGAAAGTGAGAGAAAAGGGATGGAGAATTGGGTAGTGAGGAGTTTATGTTCTGCAAAATGAAGAAAAAAAAAAAACGTCATTCAACCGTATCATCATTTTACTTTATCAATTCGCTTACAAAGCAAGTAGAGCACAAAGGTCACGTGTCCAAGGGTGTACATATGTATACAAAGACCATGGCAAATCACGCCAGAAAACAAACAACAAAAACAAATAAGAAGAAATTCTACCTTCTTTTCATTCTTTTTTTTTTTTTTCAACATAAGTGATCATTATTATCACGTATACATATAAATAGACCTATTGATTTTGATTATTGAATGTGCTTATTTACTACTTTTTTACAACTTTTTTCTTCTTTGTCCTGTTTGTCCTTCCCCTTTTACATTCTCCAGATTTCCATTTCATACAATGCTGACGTCATCACGCAACATACTCAAACACTGCCGCGTCTGTTTCACTTCGGCGGAGAAACCCACGACCAACGAGATCCTCCACTTGCGCCTTCACCACCCGCGAATTGGGGATAAATAGCCTGGACAACTGCTGCGTTGTTGCTTCAAGGAGTTCATAGTATTTCATCGAACGATGACTCTTCATGACGCGAATAATAGCCGCGTCAATCTGCAGGCGGCGTGTGTCATCTATGGACTTTGGCACAACATCACCGGACTCCTCATCGAGTCGGGAAAGTGTGGCGGCGCCTTTGGCCAATCCCGGTGAGGGCCTCGGTCGCGCAACGGGGAGGCGAAACTTGCGCAATTTGTGGGTATAGTTTTCATTGAGTGTCACCACCTCCCCCGGTTGCAATGCTCCTTCTGTTGGAGTGGCCGACCTGTGGCAACGCCGGAGCAGCGCATAGGCGCGGTTCTGTACAAGAAAGTCGAGATGCATATTTACCTCCACAAACTTCATGCCCATCACGGCGGCGATACTCTCTCCCGAGATGCCATGCAATGGCGATGACTTCCCCCCACACGCCTCACTCACCAGAATGAGAATGGTTGCCTGTATCGTACTCGCCATGATTTCCTTTAAACCTTTAGGAAACACCGCGGTGAGGGTGGCGGTACCTAAGGAATGAATCCAACGAAGGGTACGGGAGGGGTGCGTGATGGCGTAGTACTTCGCAAAGGCACTCATACCTAACGAAAGCGAGGCACATGGTTGAAGCTGCACCACGCGATAGACGGGCCAATGCACAGAGGTGAGAACCTGCACGCGCAACTTGGCTGGAAGAGTGGGGTACACATCACTCTGCGCAAATGCCTCTGTCGTGTTAACACTGTTTTCATAATCACGTAACATGGCGTCAATGCTATGCGCCACGGTACGCCCGAGTGCCTGCTGTAGTTTATGTATAAGCATCCGCTCCACCTCGAGATTTAGTTGAGAGGCTGGCATCGATAATAATCGACGGGCAAGGAGGAGTCGGTACTGCTCAATGAAGATATCCTTGTCATCAATAAGGAGGACAAGATAAGCCACACGATCCATTCGGTCTGATGCCGAATGATCCTCTACCGCCCCTGTGCTCTCGCGTCGACAGAGCTGATCACAGTAAGAAGCTAAAACCGGTGGCATCGACACATCCATACTATCTCGAAACGCGGCAAGTTGTGCTAACGGGGATGTGATACGTTTTGTAGCATCACGACTTAATAACACACTCGGTAAGTCCGAACCCACTGCGCCACCACGAAAGGGTACTTTACCATTAACGTAACCCCAACGATCGGGATTGAGCATGGCTCGCATGGCATCACTAACGGCAGCGTGCATTATTTGATCTCCAGCGAATTGATTCTGAACGAGACGGTTATACAGTGCCACGGCGTCGATAAGGGTCGCAACGAGAGCCATGGCTTGTTCATGGGAAGGGGTGGTATTCTCTTGCGGACCTCGTGCTTGTAATGGTTGTTTCGACACTGGACGTGGTGAAGAAACGGAGGAGACAGAAGGGGTGGTGTGTTGCCTGATAGAGAGGCGTGACGCTTGACTCTTTTCCTCTGGTGAGGTTGATGGCCCCTTGGTGGAATCTGTTCGCAAAAATGTCAAAAAAAGAGAGGAGATATCAACTACCACTTTACTCGCCAATTCGCTCGCGAGGAGTACACAGCATGCTTCATCGTGTTGGCTAGCAAAGGCATTATAGAACTGTTTGAGATTCTGTGCGAGCTCCGTAGACGAGGGTCCCTTAAATGAGCTCCCAAAGGATCCATTATTATTCCCTACACTTGTTGTAAATAACGCCGTGGAGTCCCGTCCACTGTAACTCAAATATGCGTCAAGTAACGCACGGAATCCAATCTCTTCATCTAAAATGACTAATCGATGAACATCTAATAATAATACCTGACCCAATAATTCCCTATATGCCCGTAGAAATATGGGCTCATTCACATCCCGCACTAGAGACCACTCAGACTCAAAGGTTTGGTAAACACATGCCATATAACCTCGACGTCGTTCGCCTGTAAGTTGTAAAGCACGCCAGTCTTTATAAAATATCTCAGCCTGACGCCCGAATCGGATACCAAAGTCTGCAAAAATAAGAAGATGACGTGGTGGAAAGAGGTTCACAATAGACGGGTGGGTTAACTCCGCCGCCGCCGCACGTGCGGCCGCAGCATGACCCCCACCACTTCCCATGAGATTCGCCACCGTACGCCGCTCAAGTCGCTCACGCAGTCGTCGAATACGATCCATGGCGGAGTGTCGCGAATCATACTCCTCATTTTCTCCATCATTACCCACATCGAAAGCGCTGCGAGTGCGCTGTAGTCGAGTTACTTCTTCAGCTACACGTTCAAATACACCCCCTCCACCGCTGCCAGCAATGCTGGGCTCCGATACTTGTGCGCCGGCGTTGGATATAGAAAAAGCCCGAACAGTTGTGAGGATATCGGAAATAGCAGAAATAGTTTGCCGCACAAGATTTTTTGCGCGTGTTTGGGCCTGCGGCTGTTGCCCTTCGACGCGCGCTTCCGTAAGGAAAAGCATCAACTCTTCAACGAGATTTTCACGTATTGGTTCATAGACGACCACATAAAACATCTTGAGACACAATACGGTAACCGTGTCAAGACCAAACTTGGGTACATAATAGCGGTCAAGGTAACTAAAACAAGATAATACAACACGACGAAAAAGAAGAAGATGTTCGTAGTGTCGCAGAAATTCTGCACATAGACGCGATGAGGTAGATGTCTTTGTACTATCATTTGGGTTGGCACCATCTGCCCTATTCGTAGCGGATGCCAGTGGGATGGAGTTTCCATAGTTGTGAAGAAGCGGCTGCAGGACATTCACCTCAAGATCATTGAGGAGAAATACAGCGAGGCGGTTGTAAATGGTATGCGCATTACGCAAGTTTAGATGACACACATTGTAAATACATGTGTACCAATGCATTCGGTGCCGCAGGTCGCGCAGACAACGACGACTCTCTTCACCACCTGTTCGCAAAACACGGGCGGCATTTGCTATGTATGCTTCCACATCGGGCCATACTTTATCTGCAGAGGTTTGCTCCTCACTGTGATTAGAGTTGCCAACCGATGTGGAACTGCCTAGAGGAAAATGACTCAATGGGAGAGATACGGCATGCTTTAAACTATTCGCATTCAGTTTCATCTGGAGATTTTGCTTTTGCTCAAAAAAAAAAAAAAAAGACGTCCGATGTGCGAAGAGATGGCTACAAAAAAACCAACAACAACCAAAAACAGGAAATTATATATACTTATTTACGTATAGTTGTACAAAACAACAACTGAGTTTAACGAATTTATTTGCGTGTCCAGTTATAGAGCTTCCTAAAAGCGCTACCGTATGCTGCGCAAACCAAACGCGGATGAAGGTAGCCGCTCCGAAATTTGAAGTTTCTATATGTAAAAACAAATAATGACAAGAAAAAATCGAAAAGAAAAAATTTTTATTTGAAAAATTAAAACATGGAAATATTCTCATTAAAAATATCACCTTGCAGGCAGCATGAAAAGAGAAATGATCAGAAATGAGCATATATATATATATATATATATATATATGTTGTTTGTAGCAACACAAGAAAAAAGAAAAAAAAAAGAATTCCCTTCATGAAGATGTATTATCTTCTTTTCCACGTCTCGTGTGAGTAAATGCGTTCCCGAATCGCGCAAAACGAACAATAAAAAAAAAAATATTTTTCTTTTTTTTTTCTGTGGAAGCATTTATGCGGAGGGAGATTTAAACACCTACACTTCACTTGATCTCTTATCCCTCCTCTCTTCAAACATTTCCTCTTTTCTTTTTTCCTTGGTGGTATGCTTGCAAAATTTTTTTAAAAAAATGTAACCATTTCCTTATAATGTACGCCCTCAAAAACACCAGTAAATCAACATCATTCCATTCTATTATAATGCTTCTTTTTTTTTTTTTTCCTTTGCTCCTAACTTTCTCATATCCTTTTTTTTTTTAAACCTTTCTTCATGTGTGTATTCTCCCCCAACTTTTTCCAGTTCACTTCACTTCATTCCTCCCTCTGTTTCTCCCCCCTTATGTGTGTGTGTAGAAGGTTCACTCACATTTCTGCTCTCTCTATTTACCCGCTCGTGTGTTTATCCCTTTTGTCCACCTCCGCGTCCTCCTTTGGATCCCCCACCTCCACCTCCACCTCCACCGCGACGCTGTGGTCCTTTGGGGGGTCCCTTTGTTGTGCTCAACTTTGACAAGAGATCCGCCATCTGCCGCGAACCCCCAGACCGCGAGGGTGCGGACGGGAAAGATGTACGCACCCCACCCGACTCACCACGCTCGCCCTCACCCCGACGCGGCGGTTGCTGCTGTCGTTGTTGTTGCTGTTGTTGTCGTCTGTTGTTGTCGCCGCGTCCGCCAAATGTTTTGGACGCATCGCGGGAGTGCCCCGCATGACCTCCTCCTGTTGTCGAGGATGTGTGCGGGGATGATGCTGAAGTTAAAGAGGATGCAGACATGGAGCTTCCCATCATGGTTTGCTCTGCACTACGCCCCTCTATTATACTACGCCAATACCGTTCACTATTGCGACGGAAATCCTCAATCATAGCGGAGCGTTCGTTCTCGAGGAGTCTCGCAAGGTTGCGGGTGCTCTCCTGTGCCTCATGTCGTTTTGTTTGGACCGTTGTTGAGTAATGCTGCAGTACTTGCTCATAAAAGCTTAACATGGGCATGACTCTGTAAACGAAACGGTTAAATGTTGCCACAAGCCCTGCTCCCTGTTTTGCCTGAAGGAGAAATTGCAAGGATGCGTTTCCAGCGATAGCCTTGTAATGTGCCGACTGTTCCAAGGTGCGGCGTAGGCCTTGATCATTATCTGTGGAAACATAAACCACTTCATCTTGACGTTGTGTGAAATAGCCGAGTGATTTGGATGAGGCGGCAATAAGTCCAGTCATAGGTGCTCGGACAGGACCAGCGAGGATACCGTGTCGCTTAAAGCGCTCAAATGTTTCAATACGCTCCGCCTTGATGTTGTCAAAGACAAAAAGACCAGATTGCGGGTCTAGCAATTTAAGAGAGGTGTATTGCCCGTCGGCATTCACCTCAAAATACGTCTCACCCATAAAAAGTTCCGGTTGCTTTGTCACATTATGCAAAAAGGAGACAAAAGCTTCAATGGCTACGGTCACATTTGGTACATACTTTCCATCAGAGTAATCATTATACAACTCCGTCACCTTGGCATGATTTCCACGAAAAACAGGAAGAAGAGCGTTAAAAAATTCCTGCCGAAGAACTGCATTCTGCTTATTCTCCCGTGCCGCGTATTGGATATCCATCGCCATACCATCATCACAAAGCGCAAGTTCCTCCAGCACGTGAACCACCATTTTATCCTCACTCTGTCGATGCTGTTGTTGCTGTCCCCCACCGCGTTGATAACCTAATTGACGAATGGTACTTGAGAGTGCAGCTGAACCACGCCGCTGCTGTTCGTGACGCGCTTGCAACGCGTTACCACTTTTTCCACTACTTGTTTCCGTCCCTGGACCACCCCAGGAGAGGATAAGTGTGACAGGGACAGCAAAATCGTCGCCGACAGACTCCTGCTCTGGGCAGTTGGCAAGACCACGAAGGGCGACTGCGATACTCTCTGCTGTGAGACCCATACGCTCAAGAAGTTGGGCCAATTCACGACTTTTCACAAAAGGAATAACATTTCCACTCCATCGCACCGATCCACGGTGTAGTTGACTCGTTTTCTGCGCGAGGAATCCAGGGGAAATGCCACGACCTACAAGCTTCGCTAGTTCTAGTTGAAACTCTGTGACGACCGTATTACCAAGGTGAGCAGTATAGTTTGGATCGCTAAAATTAGCCCCATGCCGCTCAAGTCGTGCACGTTTGAGGAGTTGCAGAATAAATGGTTCATCCGCCCCACCCTGCCCCTGATGTGCGGCGGATTGCATAGCATAGGCCATAGGGTCCACATCCGCCCAAAGCGTACCTCCACGACTTCCACCCGCCGCATTCGGGGAGGATGTGGAGTTGAGTGTGCCATCATGTGGAAGCACAGTGAGCCGTGGTGCCCCGGGTGGGACACCTTCATTAAAGGTATTGATTTCATGCTCCAAGTAGCGTGCAAGAATTTGTGAGAGGAGGAGTGAGGGTGGGCGGCCTTTTTCACGCCATTCATGCAGTGAGAGCAGTATCCGTCGCACATCCGCCTCGCCATGGGGACATTGTTCTACGGCCCATTGATGCACATCCTTGTCACCAATTTTTTCATCAAAAAGGCGTACAAGAGCACCGGCGTAACCAAGATCGCGAACCCGTTCATCTTCAACCTGGAGAGTATTGTAGTGACTTGTATCATGAGACGGGGAATGACCATGTGGACCAAGACCAAACCCCTTGGCAAAGTCATTAGCGATCTCCCGCACACGCTCACCCATACCATATGTGGTACCAAATGGTGGCGCCTTACCACCAAATGGTAGGGTCGAGTTGTTAATTAACCGCTGCTCTGTCGGATCAAGAAGGGCCTGTTGCTCCTTGTTATGGTGCTCCCAACCAAACTCGAGAGGTGTCCACCAGGTTTCATTTATCTTTAACGAGTTTGTCTCTGTGGGAGACTTTATAAAGTTTCCAGGTCGACGTCCACTTATATCGCGAATTGCCTGCTCAATTACATGCATCTCGGCGTCGCTAACTGGTTCCACCTCACTCCATCCATTCTCAAGTTCATTTCGATCCACAGTTGGAAGTCCATTTGTACGTTGATACTCCCATTTACCACCAAATGTCACGGATTTATCGCGACGATCAGGAATAACCTCAAAGGCCTGTGGATTTTGAAAAAATTGTCGAGAGAGAAGCCTTTCCTTATACTCTTTTGTTTCAAAATCATCCATAGTGGTGTGTTGGGTGTAGCCAAACTTTTT
This sequence comes from Trypanosoma mega, assembly GCA_030849715.1. Lineage (NCBI taxonomy): Eukaryota > Euglenozoa > Kinetoplastea > Trypanosomatida > Trypanosomatidae > Trypanosoma > Trypanosoma mega. The sequence goes on along the minus strand of JASANV010001556.1, from coordinate 67,279 downwards.
GATTTTTGGGGTGTACTTACCTTTTATAAGTGAGGCCCAACGTTCACGCGAGAAAGGTGACCGCTGCAGTTCCTTTAAACGTTCCTCAGCGAAATCGTTTCGAAACGGTGTGCGCCATGATGGGGGCTCTACAAGTGGCTCTACTCGAAGCTCCTGCACAGTGTACCTCGCCTTAAACTCCTCTACGGTTCCTACAGGAATGGCCACACTGCGGTCCATTTTACTTCCCCCACCAGGAAGAATTCTCCACTGTAGAAAAAGTACACCATCCCGCACACCAACAACTTGAGCGAGAGATTCTTCTTTGGCGGTGCGTAATGAATCGAGTAATTTGACATGTGACTTTTGATGCGACGGCGCAGCATAGCGAACTGTGGCCCATCGAGTACGAATATCCAAACAATCCGTACCTAGTACAAGGAGTCCTTCTTCACGGTGTCGTGTGGAGTCTGTATGCATGGCCATAAGCTGCCACTCTGCGTCACTACCTTCCTTATTCACACCAATCACAATCACACGTGCCTCCTTTCCTTCAGATCCTGCCTCACCACTTTTACCTTGTGGAAGTAGGAAAAGTTGATCCCCAGGTTCATAACCCCCAAATAGAACACAAGACTCGGGTGTGGTGTCAAGGTGGAGTTGTTTACCATGGACTGTATCAGCGTAAGACACATTTTCTGGTGTAGGGAATGTGTTGGAGACGGTTTGCAACACCGCTCCAGACTGTGAAACACCAAACAGGCGCAGAGATTCGGGAGTGGTATCAAAGAGTCGATAACCATCCTTGTCGGGAAAGACAAGGGCATGACTAGTTTTTAGATTTGCGCACTTGGCACGATCCGCTTCCAGTTGCCGTGCGATTGCAGCTGATTTTTCTGCTTTACCGTCTAGGAGAGTTTGAAGGTGCAACATTTCACGCCATTCACTTCCCGTGTATGCCTCGCGAGGCAAACCTGTTGATAAAAATGATTTTTCAATCCCCGCCTTTACTTCACGCCAATTAATAACACGTTTATTGGCATCCACCTTGTATGGTACAATAGCACTTGTGTCGAGACGCCACTGGGCTGGTGGAACTCGCACAACACCTTCCTCTCGTTGGGCACGACGGTACTTATTCATCTCCATGTCAATACGGAATTGCAATGGAGAGAAGGGAACCTTATGCATTTCCCCTGTGTATCTAGATGCTCCACTCTCCAAGGTGAATGCATTAGTAAGTAAGTGTGGGTGCAATGTCGTATCGAGAAGTTTATCATACATCTCTTGCATTGCTGCTGTGATGGTGATGGCACCAATAAGAAATTCTTTACTTCCACGTAGTGCGTTCAAAAAGTCAATCGCCTTTCCACGTGACTTTGTCTTTACATAGACATGTAATAGTGCCTCAGCCTGTCGTTGGGTATGTTGTGGGAGACCAAAGTAAGGATCTTCTGTTGCACGATACCAAAGTGCCTCTGCGCGGCGGGCAACCACATTGTACCATTCCTTTCCCCAACGCTGATGCGGTGCCCAACGACCACGATGACGACGAAATGGGGTTGTTGTATCACCCTCCCCACAAAATCGTGTGCTGTTGTATGGCAAACTGCAACGAGGACAAAAGTCCTCATGGACATAATTCGACTCCATCTCGAGGAAGATACCAAAGAGGTCCTCTAACTCGGGTGGTCGCACCGCGTGAAGTTGGGCAACCAAGTATGTGTCTTGAAAATCAAAACTACTCATCGCATCATGAAAGGCAACAAAGAATTCATGCACATGTTGTGTATGACGTGACTTGAACTCACCAATATCACCTACAGCGTCATAGTGCAATTGAATCAGATACTGCAACCGCGTATACCACGCCTTACAGTCCTCTACATTTTTAATATCCCGCAACTTTATCAGCTCTGTACCAAGCACCTCCTCTGTGAGTGGACTACGTGGGTTAGACAGCTGTGCCCCATGCGCACCAGCGCGGTATAATGTATAGTTCCACTCCGGCTCATAGTGTAGATTTGTTATAGCAGGGCGAGGCACACCCTTGTAGCGTTGGTCTGTTTGTATTTCATACGCCGAAGGACCTTGACTACTATCGGCATTGGCCGCCTCAAAGCCGTGGGGGCGACCGAGTAGTTGATGCAATTCACGCTGACCAAAAACGTATCCGCGGAAGAAACGGTTTGTTGAGGCGTCGGTGTCGGTGTCCCATAGATTCATGTGTCGCGTGAAGAGTGGAGTAATAAAAGGCAACCCGCGCCGTGCTTTGCGGATGTTCTTTTCATCGCTAAAGATCCCGTAACGTTTATCGTGGATGTACGCGGGCTGACGCATCTCGTCGTGCTGCAATTTTGTCGCGTATTTAAAGGAGAAACGCCGTTGCAATGCAAGGACAGAGAACTCGGGGAGCTCCTCATCCGTCCGACGGAGACCAGTAATAAGTCGCCGCAACATGTTTTCTCTTTTCTTTTAAAAAGAAAACAAAAAAAAAAGAAATGGATACTATTTCCTATCAGATAATAAAGAATAAAAGTATATATATATATATATATATATATATGTATATATATATATATACGTATATGTTTTACCGCCCAATAAAAGGGCTAAGAATACAAATAGGAGGTGCCATGAGAAAAAAAGAGAAGAAGAGGATGCGCAACTTTTTTTTTTTTTTTGAAGAGAAATTTATACACAAAAACACGAATTTAGAACAAAAGCAAAAACCCACAAGAATACATTGATGTACGCGGTTTTTTTTTTTTTGTGTGTGTTATCTAGTGTACACCTTTGCTTAATAGAAGTATAACACATTCAAAGAATGTAAATATATGTTTAAACATTTTTTAGTGGACGTCCATTAAAACTCCGCAAATTCACTTGGAGAAACAAAAAGGGTACATTGGGCCCATCACCCGTTTCGCAATCCAACCACCACCACTACCAACAAAAATAGGCATACCGAGAACTAACGAGAGCATAGAAACATCACTTTGAATTGCCCCAACTCATGAAGGGATTATTCTCTCTTCCTTTTCCTGTATATACAAATACACACATTTCACCCACACACCCCAACGCTAGTATGTTTGAAGCACCTCCGCGTTGACGGTAGTAGATGTTCCGACCATTTCACTATGTGTAGCGTACGCGGTGTGTTTGGAGAAGAGCCACGCATGCACCTCACGCAGTGTCACCCCAACTCGCTGCGTTGCCTCCGACACGCTCTCCATTGGTGCTGTGACAACCCCAAACACATCGCGCAACACAGCGTGAAATGTTTTCCGCCCCTCCGCCTCTTTTTCACTCCTTGCGTGTAGAATGAGGCGTTCCTCCGCCGTTTGTGGTGCAGATGGGGTGCATTCATAGGACATCTCATACCGTGTCCCATCCGCACCTCGGCAGTGAAAGATGAAGTCAAACACCTCCGCCGTTCGCGCGCCGTGAAAGTCGGAGGTGATGATATGAAGTCGACGCCATCGCGCGGGATCGGCGTGGGTGGTGCGAAGAAAATATGCGTTTCCAATCGTATCGAGACTTGACGTTTCGCGAATAATATCCGACGCGCGGAGACAGCTGCCATCTTTACCACAGCACTGAAGTAAATAGAGTGCCCCACTCGTACTTTCACCAATGGGCCATCCGGCGGCGTTGATGAAGTTTGGTTTGTGTGTGGTGCCAACGCTAAGGAGGACAACTTTGGGGCGATGTGTCGATAGACGCGAGACATATGTGTTAAACACGCGGTGCGCCGCATCGAGGCGTTGCAAGACAAACCACGGAAGACTGCATGGGTCCTCCCGACGCTGTGAGCCGCCACCAAGAGCAATAATGGCATCCAAAGGAAGTTCCTCCATGTGCTCCTTCGCCATAATGTCACGCACACCAGAAAACAAAAGAAAATGGAAATTGGTCTTGTTGATTCTCAAAGTTTATTACTCTCACTTTTTGCTTTCTTTTCTAGTTTTTTTTTTAGCAAATTTCCACTTTTTATCCTTCTTCTTCTGTTTTTTTTTGGATCACCCTTATCTTTCGTCCCTTCGTTTGATTGTTATGAACACTAGCACCATAGGCATGTGAAGAAACAGGGAACGTGGCGAAAAAAAAAAAGAAAAAAAAACATGGAAAGAACGGAGTTGGAGCCAAATGAAGGAAACGCTCCCTCCATTTCAAATGCACTTAAAAAAAAAAAAAGAATAGTCCTTTCCTTTCTTTTTGAGGGCTCAAAGTTTGTTTACTTCGTTATCGTCGCGATGCTCTTTTTGTTGTTGTTGTTTCGCTCTTGTTTTTCTTTTCTTTGACCACTTCCATCACACCCTTTTTCCATGTTTTCGGTGACACTATGACGTCAAACACACAAACGTTTGCACAACAACAGCAAAAAGAGAAATATCATCAGATAATTCCTTTTCTATTTTTTTTTTTGGGGGGGGGTTTTCTTTTTTTTTTTTCCTTTTCCGTTTCCATTCCTCCATTGTTACGTGATTGCTCCTCTTCGCTTCCCTCACGTTACGCCTGGGATGGGCGTACGGTGCGTGCGATAGCGAGGATTTCGTGCAGTCCGCGTCCCCCATTGGACTCCTCATCGATAAAGTCGACAAACCGCACATGTGAGCCGCGCAGCACGACGCTACTCACACATCGCAATGCGGCCGGATCCGACTCCCACTCCCCGCCGCCCCGGCGCACGCCGGTGTCGGTGATGGCGTCTAACTTCATGTTCATGGTTGCCGCATCCAATTGGAGAATGCGGCCGGTGAGGACGATGCCGTTTGTTAACTCCACACGGACTAAGGCATGCAGCACGCATCCACCGGCGGCAAGGGCGGCGGGTAACGTATTCGCACTTTCCATTACTGTCGCAAAGGCAGAGAAAAAGAGAAAAGGAACGGGAAAAGGAAAAACGTTCAAGGAAGAACAAACACACACGTAAAAACACACAAAAATAAAAATAAAATATGAAAATGATAGACAGGAGATCATAAATTTGAGGTGAAAACGCCGCACCAGCATGAATACTTGCTTCATTTGTATGCCACAATGAGAAAGTTAGACACACAGAGACATAAATATATATTTCAAATCAAGCAACTAACTTGAAAAAAACTACACCAATAGTAACAAAAACAAAGCATTTTCTTCTTTACTTCTTTTTTTAAATATATTTTCATTTGTTCTTTTACACCAACTAGTTTACATATTCGGATGGAAAATCCAACACAACGAGAAAACATAAAGTTCTGATAACGCAAAAAGAGAAGAACAAAAACTTTTCAAGGCAATTACGAATTATTGGTTATCCCACCTGCAAACATAAGAGAAGTAATGGCATCTTCCCTTTTCCCCTTGTTTTCTTTTTTAAATTTCTTTCTTTTTCCTTCTTTCTTCCACGTGTATGTGTGGATATATAAAACTCTTTACCCCTCTCTTTTTTGTTCACATGCATCAACCACCCTCTTCACGATTCCTGATTTAGTCATCACCCTTATAAAATTTGAGAACAAATTCACTGATAAATTCCAACGCCTTTTCGTGAAAAGGCCGTAATGGGTTAGGGTCATAATAAAACACCAACGCATAGAGAAAATCAATCCATTCCGGAAAGAAAAGGACGCCAGGCTCCCGATCCACATCCACAATGGTAGCCATAAAGGTTTCTATAATCACTTTGGTCGTAAGACGGCGTATTTTCCACCAGTCAAAGTCTCGCGCCATGCGTTGCACACCGTGTCGAGTGAGAACCCGAGCTATTCCCACATCTGTTGTTGTCAAAACCGTTTCGTGCTTTTCTCCCTTTTCCGCTGCGTGTAGCATGCGAATACCGTACGCCTCCTTTGGCCGCGCGTATCCGGAGAAGAGCCCAAAGAGGGGTTCCAATTGGGTGTGGATAAACAGCCGCAGCTCAGGATGACGGGCGTGACGGCGGAAATTGTGGAGTATGGGGCCTCGAAAACCGTGCGGGAGAAGCCATTCGTGAAAGAATTCCCACACCGCGGCGGGGCGGAGAGTCCAGTAGAGGTCACACCATTGATAGGAAATGTAATCCCCCGCCATATCGCCATCAGTGCGAGACGCCGCAAAACCCTTTCCCCCCGTCGCTGAAGTGGTGGATGCGCTAAAAGATGAATTCGCTTGTTTCGCCATCGTTTCGGTTTCCGTTTCGGTGTCCGTTCCTCTCCTCTTTTTCTTTCCCTCTTTTGGACTTGGTATAGGGGAGGGTGTTGGGGTGCGTCGCCCTTCCTGCCACTGCTCACGCTGCCGCATGCCATCCCAAACCTGTGCGCAACGGAGGAGAGCCTCCATAAACTCCGGTGCGCTAAGGTGAATTTTGTAGTGTGCGAGTTTAAGGTCAATCTCCGCGTTATCCCGCGCCACACGGGAGCGACGTCCATTTTTACCCGTCGTCGCAGGTTCACTTCGCGGGTTCCGCCCAGTAGGTGAGCCTGCAGTGACATCCTCGGAGACACACGCCAAAATACGACGCACCGCCACGCGATGGAGTTTATCACGTGATCCGACGATATGACAATCGTGCAGTAATCGCCAAAAGTCTAATGCCGTGACGTAACTTGTCGTTCCATTTGATGAAGGCACCGCATAGAGCTGAAAGAGTGCTCGAAGTTTAGGAAATACATTCTCCACATACCGCACAAGACGAAGAAAAAAGCTACTTGTATTCATGGCCTCCTTTGGGAGTATATCCGTAATGCGTGTGAGTGTAACATTTTCCATAAAGAGCGGTATGGATTCCTCTTCCTCTCTGGAAAGAACTGGATGGGGCTCGAGTGCCACCGTCACGGCGCGGTGCAACGCGCTGAGGGAGGCCGCAATCCATCGACGCTGATTCGCCACCAACTTTACCCATTCCAAATGGTTCTTTGGTGGGTGATACCACTCCATAAAGCGCTCATGACGAACGCCGCGGTATCTTTCTAAGAAAACGGGAGTGTTATTGATCGTCTCATTCTCATTGTCGTCATCCTTGTCTTCATCATCGTTTTCATCGCTACCTTCGAGGGTGTTGCGTCGACTACTTTGCAGACCTTTTTGCTTTTTTACTTTGCTTTCCATCCAGTTGGCAAAGTAGTGCATGAGACCAGCAAGGAAGACCAGTTGCACCCCGCGTCGCCGCGACGCCAACTGCGCCGCTGTAACAAGTGATTCTCCCCCTGTCAAGCGCTGATACGCCTCGACAAGGGACGTCGCGAGGGATGTCTCAAGCTCTGCCAATGTAGTCACCTCATCGGGTACCACACCCGAGGCGCATTCCGCGTCTTCTAAATCACTTCGTTGCTTACGTGCCTTGGCATCACCGGAGCTCATGACTTTGATGTCCTCTCGTGTGGGTCCTAGTTCGTGATCCATCACGCGCAATAATGCCATGAAACGGTAAAACGGAACATACACCGTCACCGACTCGGTCATGAGAGCATTAAATGGTAACGATTCCTCTGGTACATCACTTACCGTCAATGAAACCAGTTTCCCCCCGGGGTTCTTCTTTATGTTATTAACAAACTCTGCAAAATCATCATCCGAGGGAGAAATAAAGAATGTACCGAATACACTCCCCAATAAGGTGGAGTTGGCCCAAAAAATGAGAAGCTCAAGTGGTGGCATGGCTTCCCCACCATGTGGAAATGGTGCCTGCAACAGTAACGATTCAAGTAGTTGTGAACCCACACGATCCATTTCTCGCACTTGTTCAAGTTTCTCCTGATATTCTAGTTCTCGTTCGGCGATCTGCTTTTCCACCATCACACGTAAATTTTCATTTGTTGTAAGCTGTGCACTTAGGTTGGCGCTTTCCGTGGACAACACACTAATCTCCTCATTGAGACCTTGTATACTCTCGTTGATGGTCTTAATCTGCAATTGAATACTCTCCGCGGCGGCCGCACGTTGGAGACGGTATGTTGCGAAAATACGCCATTGTCGAACACCAGAGCGAATACGAGCCGCAGCAAAGCGTTGAGCCCAACGCGCACGCAATTTTTGCTCACTCTCTCGGCGGCTTGTGCAAACACGGCGCCAAGCTTTCATGATAATACGCAAAAAAGACTTTATCCAATTGTTATTAAGTAATGAAAAGATACGGGGAAGTCTCCTAAAGTGTTGTCGCCTTGCTGCATTAGCGTGTGCGCATCGAATGACCTTTTGAGTTAACTCATGGTGTGCAATGAAATACGTTTTACGGGCATACCGCCCAAGCAAATCACGCGCCGCCGTATTGGGTGCAATGTCATCTAAAAGTTTTGGATACGCAATGGTTCCACCAAGTGCTGCCCGAATCTCAGCCGTGTCAGCAACATACACAGAGCGTAGAATAATACCAACACACGGCAATAACACCTCGTGTCGAGGCAAAGAACGCACAATCTCTTCAAGTAAAAAGCAACTCACCGCGGCCCGAACAGCAAGGAGGCGCATCTGATCATGACCACTTTCGGGGGCAAATTGATAACGTCGAATCACCACATCGTAGAAAAGTTCACGTGCTACTTCAACAACCACAACCGCGGCATTCTGCTCTTGACGATGGCTAACAATCCATTTATGACAAAGCGCCTCCTCACGCTGCAATCGTCCATGGCCTTGATCAATGCGAGGGAGTTGTCGATGTCTTTGCCTTTTCTGCTGCTGTTGTTCTTGTTGTTGTTGTTGTTGCTTGCCGGGGCCGCCTTTCTCTGGGGTGTGCGTGAGGGCGGTCCAAACGACGCGGTGATTGATTTGCGGAAGCGGGACAGTGAGTGTGGATCGGAGCTCCGGTGCAGAGGAGTTTAGTGTTGCGTCATCCGAGGCCGTTGCTGATCCTTTCAGCAATGACATACTCTTCTCTTCTCTTCTTTTTTTTTCGCTTGTATGTCTGTCTCTTGACGAATAGACACGTGCTCAATGTTGGTTGACTTACCTATTCGTACACCTCACTAAATGGCGAAGAGATTTTTTGTACACCTAACTGTCGTTGTAAACTGTTCCTTTAAATAAAAACTTCTCTTCGTCTCGCTGTTTAATGTATTTGTGCGAAAGCAAAAAACAAACAAACAAAGAAAATTGAAGGAATACAATGAGCGCAGCCGTGTAAAGCGCTTAAGAGACACACAAACAGACACACAGTCACACTAACAGAAAAAAAGAAAATATATATATATATATATATATATATATATATATATATATATATATATGTATGGAGAAAAAAAAATGACTGAAATTTACAGTAAAGAACAGATATTGAAGAAAGAAAAGCAATAATGCACGCACACACACAACAACAACAAGAACACCAAGAAAAAAAAATATGCCAACAAACAGATGAAAGTCAGATGCAAACACACAAGCAAACACATTCCAACTGAAATTTATACCAACATTTTTTGGGTCACGTAAAACAACGCAGTTCATTAATGCAAAAGTTAAAATGAGGCAGGTAAAACTACAGGCACACTCACAAAAGAGAAAACAGTGAAAACCAAAAAAAAAAAAAAGAAAGAAAGGATGGGACCTTTGCACACACACAAACAAAATGCATTATCCCAGAGCTATCCTCTCCCTTCAAGTTGGCTCCCTCATACTTGTCCAGATTTTAAACACACCGAAAGAAAGAGAAAAACATCGAAGCAGCAAAAATCTCATGTACGTCAACAGGCATACCCTCTTTCATGATGTAAATCAAACAGTTTTAAAACGTTATGAAGCGCATTTCCAACCGTCTTCTACACACAAATGAACAACAACAATAACACCCCCTCCAAAAAAAAAAAAAAAACATCACCACCACTAAGAACAACATGAAATACCGGGCAAATAATTTAGCGACGGTCAAACTCCATAACATGTGTAAAGCGACTATTTCGCAGCCACACGGCTGACAAACCACTCTTCACGAGATGATACAAACGCAATTTTGAGACTCGTACACCGTCATAGTTAACAGAATGCAAAGGACGTGAATGCATCGCCGACGTTGCTGTTTGTGAACCCAGCAGAGGCCACGTACAAAGTGCCTCCGTCATGTTTGGTGAACCATCTTCGTAACTGCGATACGAAACGCGTAAGGCGGCAGCCAATTGAAGAAACGCCAACCCGCGGCACCCACGCGGAAACAACTCCACCAACACACTCCCAGGTTGCATCATCATCATCCGCGAGAGGGCGGACCCGTGCGAGGCAATCAACACATCGGTTAAGGCTAATTGACGAAACACCTCCAGCGGTTCGTGTGTTTCATAAAGTTCAAAGCTTTCATTCAATCTGTCGTGCGTAGGATGCGGGTTCACCTCATGACTCAGATGGAGCAATTGAATATGTCCCACCCCTCCAAACTTTTCGTGGAGGTAGCGAGCCATTTCCTTTTCATCAAAGTTTCTCTTGTCATCATCATAACTTTGTTTGCCGTGCTGAACCAAAATCGTTATTCGAGGAGGTCGTTCCTTTTTAAAGGATTCGGAAACTGTCATCACGGCGGAAACATTAAAAGAAGGAGGAAATGGGGAATGATTCGTCTGAGGTTTGTCAAATGCCGCTATAACCATTCGACGAAAAACTGGAGGATATGGTTGTTCCCCCCAAAGGGAAACCAATGTGCCTGATAACGCTGCGTCGGTTTGACTCCATGTTTTTGCTGGATCGTGACTAGGCGAATCCTTGAGGTCGTCTTGGTTTAACAGATGACTATAGTAGTAGTGAATGTATTGTATCCAGCGAAGCCTAAATTTGTGTGCAATGGATTCCATGGGAAACCATTCCGATGAATTCTCTTTTCCATCCCATAAATAGTCCAAACATGGGCTGCCACTTGTTTGACTCATTATGGATTCCCTTTCCTTTCCCCTTCCTGGGAGTACGGAACCGTCTAAACTGATCATTAAAAATGTATTCGTCGTGGGTGTCGTGGTCTCCTCATCCATCCACCATTTTTGCAAGATAAAGTGACCTGTGGCAACTCGAATCCAATGCAACAAGTCACGTCGATCGAAATGTATGGATGTCTTCGTGTCGTCCCCGTTACTTTGGCAACGACCAGCTAGAATAAGTACTTGGGGGCGGAATGCAGAAAACCGTTCATTTTTCATTTGGTTCAGCGAATCTCGTTGTAGGACTTGAAAGGTGAAAAAACGTGCAATTTCCTGTCGCACAGATAGAACATCACATCCAATGTGTATAACATACGCCGATACAGTTTTATTCAATTTTTGATTTTCCCCATTTGTTCCTCGAGTTTGTTTTACCTGCAAGAGCGATTGTTCACCCAAAACCAAACAGACATCTTTTCGCAGACGGTAACCATGTATTCGTGCCTCTGCCGATCCAATATTTTTTCCACCCCCCTCCTCCTCCTCTTCCTTTACTTTACCGCAGTTACTCTCATTTTGCCCATTCCATTGAATTTGAAAGTAATTCTTTTCTTCGATCTGTTCATTTCTTGTCGATGGGAGGGGTGTGTGGACGTGTTGTGAGGGTACGACTACAGTTGTAACTGTGCCCACACTGTCCCCTTTTTCTACAGCACCCCAAAAAGAGGAGTGCAACAGTTCCGTTACAAAGAGACCCAACATGACAGTTATGCCTCCAAAAAGGAGTACAAGTAGAAAAAACGGGATCGGTAAAGCCCCGAAAAGTCTGCGCGGCAAGCGTCTCATTGTCCGCGACCTCGAACCCGTTTGGCACCGTTGCCCCAACATGGAGCAGAGACCTTTACATAAGTTTCACACGCATAATTGCACATTAAAAACAAAAAAAAAAGAAGAGAAAAAGAAAAGAAAACGCAAAAAAAAAAAGAAATAAAAATATGAATAAACACACCAAAAACAACAGAACAATATCACATTATTAAAGTGGAACCCATTTTTTCTTTTTTCTTTTGTTATTGTTGTGGAAACTATTTGCTATTTTTTTTTTTGTTCGCGCTCATTCTTACGTTCTACAACATGTGTGAAATTGAAGCATGAATCAAAAGAAACATCTTGAATAAGGGTACGTAGAGAAAAATAAAGAAAAAGAGGATTGGGGAGGAGGGGTAACTACTTTTATTAAAGGGTGTGTGCTCAGAAACTAAAGCAAACGGATTCTTTCATCTCGTACAAACCAATCAGCACACCCGAGGCTAATCATGAATGAAAAACACATACCCCACATCCAAACAAACGAGTAAAAAAAGAAAAAAAAAGCGATACACACACATACAAGATTTTTTTTCTTTTGCTTTTACAAGCCTTTATTGTCGGTTTTTCATTGACTCCTACTTTTCTTTTTGAATGAAGTAGAACGGTTGAGAAGGTGGCAAACAAAAAAAAAAAAGAAAACTCACATAGATGGTGGTAGACTGATGAGAAAAGAAAAATACATACAGAGGAAGAGGAAAGAGAATGGGTCACTTACACACATAAAAGACACTCAGAAAAGCAAAAATCGTACATCTTATTCATTAAGGAAAATGCAAGTAAAATTTCGTTTCTCCCCAACTACATAAATGTTGGTGCTAAACTGGTTTTCATTGATTTTACCCTTTTTCTTTTGTGCTTTCTTATCCTCATATTAATTTGTTAGATTTTAAACATCCAGTAAACATCTCAGTAAATACATACATATATATATATAGCTTTCTTTGCTTTGCATCCGTGCGCTTCTTTTTGTTTTGATAGTTTTTGTGAGATGACACTAGCTATGTATTCAGAACAACATATAAATATATATATTTGTATCTACTTTTTTCTTCTTTTATTTCTGACGAAAGAAATTTTTTTTTTTGCGTGTCACACTTTTTTATTCTTTCCTTTTTGAAAGAAAGCAAAACAAAAATCAATAGTTTTTCTTTGTTCTTTAGTGTGGTGGTAGTCGTTGTTGAAAGGGGTGGGGGGAAACAATTCATAGATTGAAGTGGTCAAAAAAAAAAAGCAAAGAGCAAAAAAAAAATTAAAATTATAACAAAAACAACAAAAGAACATACCACACACTTCCTAACACATTCAAATGTGCTTTCCACTTTTAGTTTGCGAGTTTAGATACGAAGATATATGCAATATTTGAGAGTTTCTCTCTCTTTTCTCTCTCTCTTTCTCTTGTGAGTGATTAACCTCTTCTTCTCTTCTTTTTTTAATATATATTTTTAGGATAAAAGAAAGATTTGAGGATTAGTCGGTCTTTTGACAATAGCGGGGGCTGCACGCTAACGTATTTCCACTTTTTTTTTTTTAGATAGACTATCTTCTACTTTATTCGTTGCAACTCTTGATGACCCCAATAGTGTCTGATATGAATATTTCTGTAAGAAAAAATTCATATATATATAATTCATATATATATATATATATATATATATATATATATATTTACTATCGCTGAAGTATCACATGTTTCCCAATTACACCATTTGGTGAAAGTGGTTCACACCTCTTTTTCTTATCCCCATCAACACGCTCATCTACGGTTTCCTGCATTTTGATAAAAATGGAGTCCAGGTGATTGAGCAGGAGATTCTCTGCTTCTCGAATAACGACCGCCTCCTCCCCGTAGTTACCGAGTCCGTAGGTCCACTCCACATAGGATGTCTGCCCATCACTTTGTGCGTCCCACCCGAACGGTTTGTATGTGTTGCGGTGACGCAGCAGCATAAAGTTCGGATATCGCTCTGCATTGTGCCAGGCGGTGATTGTGCAAATCTTTTCACTCGTCAGTGTGGCCTCTGGTCTGGCAAACCACTCAGGCACCTCCCCTTCTATTTCCTCATCCTCATCATTTCCTTCGTCTACTTCCTCATCATTTTTACCATTTCGTGCAAGACGGTTCATCTTGCTATTTCCCTTGAAAGAACCAAGTGCTGTATTTTGCCGCTTTAGACGTTTGCCATTACCATTACCATTACCCAAGGGAAAGCCTTTCAAACAGAGGCGAATGCGTTTCGGGGAATTTTTAATAACAGAATATATAAAAGTTAGAAAAATACCTTCAGCTTGCCTTGGTGTGAGGAAATGCGGAGGACCCGAAACGATGGAACCATTTCCACCAGGAAAGATATGAAATCGATTTATGCTATTTACAAAAATGTCTTCATCATCACCGCCGTTTTTCGCACCCGATATCATTCGCAAAGCGCGTGAAGCAGCGGCGAAGAGTTTCGTCCTCTTTTTCCCTTTTAAGGCTTCTTTTTGAGAGTGGGGTAAGGCGGCGCCACATACTTTATCACAGCGAATAGATATTTCTCTGAGATGGGATGTAGCGTGTTCGTGGTGCAATAGTCCCGCTAATACCCCAAGATTTGGCAGTGATTGCATTGTCAAGGGGCATGAAATATGCAATGCATGGAAAGCGTTTTTAGGATTTGTTAGTAATACAGCCGCGCATGCGAGCCAATCTGCCGTATCCAAGTGTACACAATTTCCAGGTAATTCTGTGGGTTCGTCAAGGGCAGATTCCAGATAGACCCATATAGGAACCACATTTCCAAAACCTGCGTTGGGTAAAAAAGCCCTCTTCAAGGTATCTAAATTTGAGGTGAGAGTCATCAATTCCTCTCCCAACTTTTCTCGTGATTCCGTGATTTCATCCAACTCATTCTGCAGGGCTTTTACCTCAAGCATTGCTCGTTCCCATTGTGTTTCGTCCTCTGTTAAGGAAAAGGGTCGCTGAGGGGTGGATAGATTTGTTTCCGGTGTATTTGAGGTGACAGGGGTTACAGAGGTTCCAGCATAGGTAGCGGATTCCGTACGTTGAGGGTTTTTCCTCACACGCCGACGTTTACTACCGTTTCCTACCCCCTCACTGGCAACTTGAGATGGTGATTCCCTATTTGTTAGTTTAGACTCACACCCTGGCTTGGTCAGCCCACTATTTCGTTTCTCAGTGCATGATTTCATACCTAGTGGTGGTTTATTCTTGTCGAAACTATTCCTTTTCATTCCTTTACTTGCAATTAAAGGCATACTCGATGGACTCTTTTCGGATGGGGTTACCGTGGCACAGCCGAATGCCTTGCGGTGTGACAAGGATAGATGAAAGCCTTCGTCTTCTTGAAAAATAGTCAGCGCGCGACCAGTATGAAGTACCAGAGGCATAGGTAAGCTGCACGTTGACCCCACTGAGGCGCCATGCGTGGAGACATCATCCATCGGAATGGTTTCGAAACCTTCGGTTTCATCTGAACTACACCGTGATGAGAGGAGCTGTAGAAAACCCTCCATACACATGCAACTCCACACTGCATTTCGCCCTCGTTGGCTCTCCTCATTTTCGGTAGAGTCTATATTATCATCACTGTCCATTTCAAAGTTACTTAGTCGTGGCATCCCTGGAGCTCTCATTAATAAGGCCGGAAGGATACCGGAGAATTTTTGCACATACACCGCAGTAGGCTCAGCAAACTCCACATTGCTTATGAGATGTGACACCCACAGTTTCAAAGCTTTTGACATACTTTTGATGTCTGTCCATGGTGTTAAGGATTTCGTGAAGCCATGGGCCTCATCCGAGTTCTTCTCAGCAGGGAGTAGCGATTGGTATTTGGGATCTGCTCCGCCAATAGCTGAACCACCGACACAGTACAAAATACGACAGGATAATTGATTGGAGGCTGAAGCAGCTGTTAATGAAGCTTTTTCACTAAAGTGACTACCATTATGTACATTATTAGCAGTATTTTTAGCATTACTACTACTACTACCACCACCACCACCGCTTCCGCTACCATTACTAGAAGCGAGAGCACCTTCCAAGAGCAATTCCCTAATTTCGGATTGCGTTGCCTTTGCTGATTTCTTTCCTGTTTTTTTAATTACTTGCAACAATTTTTCTAATTCACGAACTGCCTGCAGGGAGGATGCTTCTAATACACAAATACCACCATACATAATACTTGTCACAGTTCCATCTCCGTAGAATTCGCGAGAGGATGGTTTCGGTATGTAATTGACCGGATTACGGGAATATTTATTTACTTTCCAACGCAATGGGTCTATAGAGGCCTCAAAGCAACTAACCATAATACTAGCCAGTACTTGCTTAGAATGGGGACTTGTGGGTGAGGATGGCTGTGTGCGATGCGGCTCCGTCAAAGATTGCGTAGACACCCGTAGACCAGACTGAGTGAAATCCCCACCCAAACTCCCACCAGCAGCTGAAGTTGAAGATATAATAACCTTGGTAGTAGAAACGCTCGGATCAACTGGTCGTGACACGTCTAACGCAGAAGGATGATGATACCCAAATGATCCATTAACAGAACCATGCTCTACAGAGTTTAAGTGTTTTTCGAAAAAATGAGTCATATCACCTTGGGATGCGTATCGCGAGGTTGCAGGTGAGGGAGTCCCTTCCGGAAATCGATCTATTTCATGCATCAGTTGTGGGGAAAGGGCAATACAGTGACAAAATAAGGAACTTTCTGGAAAACGATCTTCTGTTGTATCTACACTACCAGACTGTGACACTTTTAAAGAATTCGATGAGAAGCTCTCAAGAAGTAATGGTGCCACAACGGCAGAGGTGGCACCTGTTTTGTCTCGCCATCGTAAAAGTGAGGCTGCGCTTGCGGCACTACCAAAGGATGTGTTTACAGACACAGGCTGCGCTTGCACCACAGCCAAAGCAAGGGATTGAATATTTGGATAAAAAAACTCCACCCTATTCCATTGTCGTACTTTTACACCAAAACGAGGGGGAAGATTTCGCTTAATCAGAAAAGACGCATCTTTATCTTCTGAGGGTTTGCTGGAGAGAACAAAGGCAAAGTTCCTCTTTGCACCAGAAATACAAAATTCCACTGTATCACCTTCATCAAGAGTATTGTTTTCTGCCGAGTTGGGGGCTGCTGTCATACTGTGGAAGTTATTTTCCAGCGAATCAAAAGGTGCACTGGGCTCTTCAGGGGTGCTGAGTTGTTTACCATTTGCCGTGTCATCGCGACAAAAGTTAGAAAGATGACTACTATACACAGGGCTTGCGCTTACATAGTTTGTAGTTTGACATTTCGAGTCGGCTTCATTTTTTTTACGTTTGGCTGTGTAAGTGCGTCTGCCGATCAACGAAACCCAATGCGAGTGTACAGTAAGGCGTTTTTCAAGTTCATCAAGCGGTTTACACCGCACATCCATATTCTCAAAAGATAGTGCAGTGGGGGCAAGAGGTGAGGTCATCAACACAGTTGGTGAATGATTATCATTCTGCTTGCACGTGGAGGTCAAGGCCCCAAAGCTACCATTCTCCAACACCTCCTTCAACCCCGGCGCCACACAGCGCACAATGGATTTCGTCAACTCCTGCGCCTCCCGCAGATCCCAACATCGACCCAGCAGATACGTGTGGGAGGTGGTAAAGTCCAGACGGGAGCGAACATATTTTAACATTTCCACTTTACGTTCCTTTTCTACCGCCGCCTTGGCAGCAACGTGGTCCGAGTACAGTTGAGCAGCTCGTTGACTCTCCGTTCTCTCCATTCTATCTTCACCCATTGTGCGTCTTGTCTCCTCGCAGCCTGTCGGGACGGGCTCTTGGCTGTATGCCTTTGAAACGGCGCTGTTGGGGGGCGGTGAGGTGCGTCTCCTTTCTTCAATCAAAGGACGTTGTGAAGGTCTGCGTAGAGCAGCGGTTTGGCAGGACCCCATTTTTTTTTTTTGCTTCTTTTATGTATGTGTGGGTGTACCTTCAAATTTTCTTCTCCGGCACAGGAAGTCCAAACACACACAAACACACAACGAAAGCGAAGATGGAGAAAAAGAGAGAGGGAGAGAAAGAGAACCTCCCTAGATTTTTAAAAAAGTTTGTCCTTGTCTCTGAACGGATATATTTGTAAATATATATATATATATATATATATATATATATATATTTATTTATATATATATACAAAAGTTCAAAGCAATACAAACCAGTAATGGTGCAGGCGAGGACACCACTCACACTTATCTTATTCTTAGTAATGTTCGAATTAATAGATTTACTTTTGCGTTGTATAAAAGTGTAACCTTAATTTTCCTTTTTTTGTCTTTTTCTGTAATTTTTATTTTTTCTTGCTTTTTCGTTCCTTCTCCCTCTTTTTAATCTCCCTTTCTGATTTCTATGTGTTCTACGACACTTCCAAAACACTAGAAGCACGCGCAGACGAAATGAAATAATAATAACAACAAAAAAGAAGTAAAATAAGAAACAGAAATGTTAAATATATGGCCTCTTTGTTGACGCATCACTCAAAAAGCGCCCCCCCCAAAAAAAAAAAAAATTACCAAATCAAATTGACACTCATTGCTTTTAACATCCTCCGTGAGTCAAAATGTGAACAAACACAGAGACAGAACAAAAAAACTCTCTTCCACCTCCACTTTGATTAAAGCAAAAGTACACACCAAAGAACCCAATCAGCATAAATGCGTACACAGACACCAAACAAAACATGAATCTAATCACATGTTATCGGCTTTTCTCTCATCTTTTTTTTCTTTTTCTTTTTGTTTCGATTCCCCCCTTTGTCTTCACCCTATTCACTCTCCATCTCCCTCACAACCCTTTATTCACCGTTCTCTTCCCTCCTTCCACCGCCTCTTTTTTCGTTTGAGTATGGCATTTCTCATTTGTGCTTGTTTCTCCGTTTCTTTCTCCGTTCTCGTCCCCTTTCCGGCCTACCAAACACGCCACCATGGTGAAGGAAGTTTACACGGAGGAGGCGATTCGCCCTTCACTTCGGAACCGATCATTCCATCCGCCGTTTCCCGCAACTGCTTTTCGATGTAACTGTTGTGAAGACGAACAAACTCATTTCCCTTTGCCCAAAACTCGGTGCGATACTTTACACGCATTTGGATTTCATGGGTCTCCTTCGCGTCCATGCGTTTGGCTTTTGTGTAAATCATAAAAAGCGGCACACCGACAACCGTAATGAAGAGCCACGGCGTCTGAAATCCCATGGGAAGAGATTAACTAAAGAAAACAAACCAAAAAAAAAAAACAGTTTCGAAACTCCTAAAAAAAAAAAAAAAATTACGCACAAACATGCACGTACGCGAAAACAACAACAACCATGTGATAACGAAAAGTTATCGTAACAAATATGAAGAAAACAAAAAAAAAAAGAAAGAAAGAAAGGAAAAGGCAAAAAAAAAATATATATATCTATATGAGTAAAAATTGGCATAATTTACATGGACGTATAAATGTGCATGTTTGAACTGAGTATCAGCGCATGGAATCAAATGTAAAAGACACAAAAGACTGAAAACCAAAACACACAAAATTGCACGAAACGCTATAATAATCATATAATTATGTTCAATACCAAATTAAAGAAAAAAAAATAATAAGGTGTAGTAAACAACAACAACAACAAGAAATGATAGAAGAATGGAAGGAAATAGCTGGTTGAAAGATTGAATATACAGGTAAATGTGGATAGTTCTTCCTTCAAGCACGCGGACAACGTCCCTCACCCGTTTTTTTTTTGCTTAAAAGTAAAAATCACATACCAGCAAATCCAACGAAAAAAAAAAAAGAGAACGTAGCAAGAAGAGTGAAAAAAAAAACAAAGAAGAAGAAAAGTAAGTCTAACTACTTGCAGGATTTAGTTCAGTATTTCTTCCTCTTGATCCATAGCTGTTTGCCGCACAACTGCCGGATTGCGGCAGCGAACGTACAACCGCGGTCGGCGTAATTCTGTTATTTGCACAACAGTTGGCTGCACAATCCTCGTGACAGCCTCTCCATCCACTTGCACTGCAAGCGAAGAGGTTACAAAATCTGCCTGAACTGTCTTTCCCGCATCAAGCAAGTCCTCCGGTGTACACAGTACAAATGCAAATAGCTCTCGTGACTGTGCCATTTTATTGGCCGCACCGAAACCAACTTGTAGGAGTGTCATATCCATTGCCCCACCAAGTGATTGCACCTCCACTTTATGATCGTTGATACTTACAGGGGTTAACATGGAGGCACCCGCTTTGGGTTCATGCGTGCCGTAACCTACACGGTGCATGGGACCTTTTTCCACCTGCCATGGAGATGTACCTGCGGCGTACTTATTCACGTTTGTGACGAGTAAAACTTTACTCTCCGTTGGCATCGCGAGAGGGAGAAGTGGTATTTGGGCCCCATCGGATGACATAGTGGAGACCCCAACTGGATTTGGGACACACACTGCAGAAATCAAGGAGGAGAGTGGGGAGCAACAAAAGGCGGCCTTTAGACCATACATGGCATAGACAAGTTTATTCCTCCACCGCTTACGGCACACCTCGGGGTACTTTTTTCGAAACGCGTCAAATTTTTGTAAAACATAAGCATCATAACCGATGCTAAAGTAATTGATAAATGTATAGCGAAGGCAATTTCCACCCGCATCCAACGCATCCCAGTCAATGTGACGTATTTCCTTCATGCTATTCTCCAACACTCTTGGGTGTCGTATTTGTTGCTTTCGTTGTTGTGCCTCTTCACCGCGTCCACGTTGCTGCTCAACAATCGACGTGAGCGGGGCGAGTCGAGCAACCCAACGATCAAACGGCACAGATGGGGCGGAAAGGGCGTCATCGATGAGTGGTTCAATGAGGTTTTCAGGACAGCAGCACATACCCCCTTTATGCAGTGAGTACCCACCACCAAATCCTAGACAGAGGGAGCAATCATTTCCAGTTCCAAGGGGAATAACGGCCAAAGCAGGGAGTACAAAGCGCAGTCGGGATGAGCTCCGTGACGCGACACCCTCCGTTGCTGTACAATAACTGGAAGTCCGATCAATTATTTCCCGTACACGGTCCAATTGCTCCATGACAAACGAAATGGTTCCATCTCCACCAGATACAATAAGGGTTCCACGTCGTTCCATTCTGTTCTCATTCGTCGTATGCCCAACATGGATACCACTCATTTCATTTATGTTTTCCTTATTATTACTATTCATGCCGCTGCAGCTTTCGGTCTCCTCACGTATAAAACGCACTGCATAGTTGCGAATTGCCTCTTGCAGTGGTGCAGGATTAGCAAAAAGTGGACCATCAAGCTGCACAACGCGCTCGAATCCTAAAGTGAGTCGCATCGAGCGTAGCACATGATTAGCCGCCGTCACGTCACCTGAGGCGGGATTTACCACACCCAAGACGTATTCGTATTTGTTTTCATCAAGTGTGCGCTTCCTATCGGACTTATTGGCGCTGTCGAAGGGTAGTCCTTTGTATTGTGGATACCATTGGCTTCGGGAGGCGCTACCTTGACGGCTGTCTACGTTTTTTACGACACTCTTTTCCCCGTTTGGGGTAGCCGGGTTACAGTGCCGTGTATTATGGTACTCACTATTCTCCGTTACAATGCTATCATCGGGTGTGGAGTACGTGAGTTGCGAAAGCGAATACTCCAAGGCGAGTTCGGCTCGCACAGGTGTATCCGCATCTGAGTACTCACTCTTCATAGAGCCTTTATTTGTTGCTCTAAACAGTTTCCGTTCGAGCCCTTTTTAGATCTAAAATCACCCCTCAAAAAAATGTATAGATATACTTTCCTTTTTCCTTGTATAGAGCTTTCTTTTTTTTACCTTGGCGTCCACTTTGTTGTCGCCTAAATGGGAGATACCAAAAAGGTAAAAATAAAAAAACCGAGATAGAGAAAAGTAAGAAAAAAAAAGAATAAATAATTTACACAGACATATATGTATATATATATATATATACATTTATACATACGTGTAAATATATACATGTGGATTTATATCAAGTAAAAAAACCTTTCTCTTTCAATTCAAAACATACCTTTTTGTTTGTTTGTTTCCTTTCAATTTCCTTTACTCTTCCGTCTGCGTTCACGCTTGTACAGAGTAATGAGAGGAAACTGCCGAGCATTATTCGCATCTAATTTGCCGAGAGAACAACAAAAAAACGCATTGGGTTCGACCTCGGTTTGTCCATTGTTGCACCAACAGTTAAATCAAACCTTGTACTTTGAAAAAGATCATTCATCCACTCCACACCAGACACCGCGGCGTGTGAAACGCGCTGTCGAGCGCTAAGGGATTGTGGAGGCATTTTTTCCACCTCCGCCGCACCCTGCGCGGCGAGGGATGGAAACGCGAAACCCGCAATCGAACTACCAACGCGTGAGACCCACCCCACATATGGACTATACCAAGAAGAGGATGAAGCGGGAGAGGCCACCGCCGACCCATTCAGCTCTTGTGCAGACGGCACGCCGGACTTTGAGGAGAGCGATACGGCGCGCATCTCCCTCCACTCCCCTTCCCGCCGCCGGAAGAGATGCCACTGTGTCGCCACATCTTCTACACTCACCCCAACCGAAGTGCGGCCCATGGAATGGGAGAGGCGACAGGTGAGGCCGCGGGTGCGTCGAATCGGGCGCCATCCCAAACCGACATCGAGTTCGGTTCGGTGCCAAGTGATGAGATTCATTCGCATGCGCGCGGCGAGGTCGAGGGAGGGGGTGGCGGAGGTGATGGAGCAACACGCGCGGCGCAGCGCATCCACGTGCCCCGAGACCGTCAACGCCCGACCCAAATGCGCACTGCAGCCGGAGTAGACATTCACCCCACTCGCGAGATCATTCTTTACTGCGAATCCGACCCCGCCACGGAGCTCGGAGAGTCGCCACCACCTTGGCGCGGTGTCGGCATCCGCCTTCGCGTCATCCGAGACGCGCTTGACGGCGTCGGCGTGAGGAGGGGAATCCGCTTTACTCCCCTCCTGCACGACACCCCCCACACGCGAGGGATCAACAATCGGATTGGACGTCCTTTTTCCATTTCCCCCCTCCGCAACCAGTTTGGAGGAAGGGGAAGTGGAAGTGGAAGGTGAGGACGACGGTGTTTTCAGTTTGATTACGCTTGTCTCCGCCATGGACTTTTCGGGTGGGGATATCTCTGTAGGAGGGCATTTTGCCTGTGATGCGTCTACATGCACCAAAGGCGTCACTTCCGAGGCGATATCCACAGATATGAGGGAAGCGCGTCGACTCCTCTTGTCATCTCGTGTGTACATGCGCCAAAATCCGGACCAGTTAAAGAGTAATTGATCTGCCTGCATCGACCAATCCGTTGTAGGGGTCATCCCCATAAGTTCACACAGTGGCATAGACTTGGATCTCCATGAGAAGCAGACAACATTGAGAATACTCACCCACTGCATGCGTCCCCATTTCAGCTCCACGCGCAGCACATCACTTGCCAAGCAGGAATGACGCAACACGGATGGCGAGGAGAGTGCGGTGGGGGAAGCACTAAAGCCCCCTGTCACTCCCAACGCCGCAAGCAAACCCGCATTGACGCTAAATGTACCACGCGCAAAAAGTGGTACAAGGGCGTATGAATTAGCCAAGCAGGCGCCTTGACGTTGTTGAAACCAACCGCCTTTTTGGGACACCGTCGACATGGGCATCTTCTCCCCCCCCGCATTCCACGTTGGGGTCATGGTGGTGGTGGTGGGTGTGGCCGTTGTTGCGTCGTCGAGGCGCGTGGGGTCGTGACTTCGCCCAAAGCAACTATCCAACGATCCGTGACTGGCGCTACACCCCAAACCGGAGCGGCGGTGTAATTCATCCCATGGGGCTCGTTGGTTGTGGCTTTTAGGGCTCGTTTGGCGTCTCGCGGAGGAACATGATGCCAATCCGGCGCCATCCCCTCCTGCTACTGGATCTATGCGATAGACGTGGGGTTTGGGGGCCCAATCAATGATGGATGCTGCTACAGGAGACAATTGAATATCGAAGCTGCGATGAAAATACAACTGCTGTGCCATGGGAAATGATAAAGAGGGTAACTAATTCGTATTTTGTTTCGCAATTTGATTGTGAGAAAACGTAACGATATATTATACAAATATATATATATATATATATATTAAATATTGTCCTTTTGGATTTCCTTGTTTTCTCCTATCCTGTAGCTTTATTCGTATTTCATTTTGTTGTTGTCGTTGTTTCAAGAAATACAAGAAGAGTAAAGTACCAAAAACCAAAAAGAAGAAGAAGAAGAAGAAGAAGAAAAAAACAACAAAGGAAATTACCACCACTCTCCTCAAAATATTTTAAAATATATGAGAACAGCATCAGAGGAAACAGAAAGAGAAAATAAATGATATCCTCCTGAAGATGAGCCGCAAAACAGATATCATAGGTTGGAAAAAGGGGCAAACAAACGAAAAAAAAGGACAAAATATTAACAAGGAATCATTGAGCGTTTTCTTTTCTTCTTCAAAGAAATAATTTTTTTTTTTTTGTTGTTGTTGCCTTCCTTATCCTTTTGCACAAATATTGGGGGGTGTAGACGCACAGAAGTAAAAACTACGTTCGGGAACAATAGTTGCTTCCGTTTTCTACATTTTTCTTTCCTTCTTTTCCTTACTTTCCTCCTTGTCCACAATAAAAAAAAAATATATTTATGTATATAATTCTCTTTTGCTATCCATGGTCCAACACCCCTCCCGAAAAAAAAAAAAAAACAAGAACAAGAACGAAAAGTAAGTTTTTTTCTTCTTTTTCTTTTTTTGTTTGCTTTTTGTTTTCGGGCAAAAAATTAGTAATAAAATTAGGTTTATAAAATGATCGTCAGAAACGTAAAGTAAAAACAAACATAAAGAAAAAATGAAAATACCAACAAAAAAAAAAAAACGGTGGCGAAAGAAGTCTTGTTTTCCATTCTCTCTACTCGAGCCAAATTCTCTTCATTAATAAAATGCTACCAGAAAAAAAAAAAAAAATTCTATTCTGTCAAATCCATTTCCCATCTTTTTTTTTGTTGTTGTTGTTGTCATTTGCTTTGGTTCCTGGTCCTGTTAATATGGGCACATGTTAACAGGTATTTTTCAAACCCCACATACATTCAATATAAAAACAAATATAGAAGTTTTTTTTCTTCTTCTTTGGTTTGTTCGTTTGTTTTGTTCTTGTTTTCTACTGTCTTTGTTTCTTTTTTTTTTTGTTTCTTGACGTTTCAAACATTCCTTATCTCCTAACCACTAAAAAACAAACAAACACATACACATAAACAACAACCAAACTGAATCAAACCAAAAAAAAAAAAAACATAAAAAAAAGAGGTTTATGAAGGACACACCCTAACCATCCGTCAACGTTTCCAGGTATGCAATAAGATCAGCGCGTTCCTGTGGCTTTTTAAGTCCCGCAAAAGACATCTTCGTGCCCGGCATAAACTTCTTTGGGTTCTGCAAATACACATCCAACACCTCTGGGGTCCAAATCACCCCCGAGTCCTGGTTTGCCTTGCTATACGAATAGCCCTCCACCGTGCCGGAGTGACGATTGACGATGCCGTACAGATTTGGCCCGACGCCGTTCGCGCCGCCTTTTGTTCCCGTGTGACACTGCGCGGCGCGACCTTTGAAGATCTTTTCCCCACGCGCCGCATCGCCGGGGGGGAGAGGGACCTTATCCTTTGGGGGCATTTGGGGTGAGGTGCGTGGGACGTGAAAGTTGACTTCGCAATCTTTGAGAAGGATGACGGGGAAGAAAAAAGAAAAAAAAGAAAAAAAAAGGAGAGAGAGAGAGAGAGAGAGAGAAGAATGAAAGGTATTGGTTATAAGAAAACAAAAAAAAAAACAAAAAACAAGGAAATGGGGTAAAAATAGCAACAACCACAAAATTATATGTATAAGATTGTGATGACTTCGTTTATTATCATTGTTATTGTGCTATTTTTTTTTTGTTCTTTTACTTGTCAGAAAATCAAATGCTCGACTTAGGTAACACATACTAAACCACAAAAGGTGGTGAAAGGTAGGACATATATATATATATATATATATATATGTATATATATGAAAGTAAACAAAAATACAATGCCGAAGTCGATCTTACTCGACATTACCCAAATGATAATGAATATATATATATATATATATAATAAGAAATCACACTACTGAACCGGTAAAACTAATCGTTGTAAGTTTTGCACATTTGCTTTAAAATATCTCCTTTTTCTTATTTCTTCCTCACCATTCGCATTACACCAATGAATAATCGCTCTTTTTTTTAATTTATTCACACCCCTTTTTTTTTCCATTCTTTTTTCTTCTGAATTCCTTGTTTGCACTCGGAGGGTTCGTAAATCCCCATAATAGACGAATATATTTAGTAATATACATACTACGAAAGGACAAACTAAAAAGCAAAAACGAACCAAATTTTTCTTAAAAGCTTGTTACATATGTTGAATACATATGTATGTGAACTGAGCATCTTTGGCTAACGTTAACGTAACGTCGAAATACAAAAGCAAAAAAAAAAAAAAAAAACAGCGGTATCTTTTGTGTATGTCTCTTGAAGAGACAAATAAGGTGAATGAAACATCTAAAACACACAATGCACAACAATAATAATAACAGCAACAACAGCAACAAAAAAAAAAACCAATCAAGCAAGACATGCTTTGGTTTTCTCATCATAGAACACCACAAAAGAATGGCACAGATAGAAAAAAGGAAAAAATAATACCTACTAATTTTAAAATATATCGTCAAATGGAAAATCAAGTAAATATAATCACATAAACAAACAAAAAAACAGAAAATACATCCGAAGTAGTGAAATCAAAAAAAAAAAAAACCCAACACACAAACAAAGAAAAAAGTACGCAAAAACATATAAACTCTATAAACTTCGTCGACGAAAATCTTTCCTACAAAAAAAGAAAAAAAAAAAACGGAAAAAACTAGACTCGCATCCAAAGTAACACAAATATGCAGGTGTATCGAAGAATATATAAAGAAAGACATTTGGCTCCGGTCTTCGTGTTTGCATCCGAGAGAAACAAAGGTAATCGTGGAACATACCTCTAGCGAATTGTAAAAAAAAAAAAAACTTCACATTTACATAAAAATGTATAATTTCATATATAACTTTTGCCTTTTATGCACAAAACATCCTTACTCTTCCTCTTCTTTTTCTTTTTTTTTATTTTGCTTTCTTCTAAAGACTCTCCTCCGTTTTGATTTTAACCACCATCTCCACCACACACACACACAACCCCCTCTTTCTTTGTGTGTATATTCACTTACGAAATAAAAGAGACACGCCGCTTTGGGTGTTTTAAAAAGCTTATTGACTCTGCGCGGTGGTGTGAAACACTATTAAGCGAAATGGACACACTCAACCGACTCACATCCGCCGCACCCAGCGAGGCTTTGTGAGCATTTTCCCTCAAAACCGACTCCTCCGCCGGGGTGGAGTTGATTCCGAGAATCTTTAGTGTTGGAATGAGAGTAATGCCTTGAAGTCCATCCACAGTGAGTCCCGTCCACTCCGCGTGCAGCTCTCGCAGCGATGGGGCAGTCCCGAGGCACCGCACATCCGTAATGCCTGTCGCATAACTCACATCTAACACCTCTAATGTTGGGATTTTTTGAATCCCCACGATTCCCGCATTCCCCAACCGCGCACACCGTGAGAGGCGAAGGTGTCGAAGGGACTTTGAGACCGAAAGAAATGCGACGGAGTCGACAACGGAGTTGGTGATATCCAGCAGCTCTAATCGCGGCAAAACCTCAATGCCTGTTATTTGTGTGGTGTGAATCCAACTTGGGAGGGCGTCGGTGTGCCCCGTCGCGTCCCGTCGCTCACCCCAGCGCCAGATGAACTTCTTTAGCTTACACGTAGAGCGAAACAACATTTTAATATCCTCCACAACGGTGTCACTGACATCGAGTAATTCAAGGGCGGGAAGCTGATGAATATTACCAACCCGAAATCCACGCGCATTGCGGTTGGATCTGAGGTACAATTGACACAATTTGACGCAACCACTGGACAGAAACTGCAGTGAAATGACACTCGTTTGTGATAGGTCGAGTACTTGCAGTGAGGGAAGACGCTCTATCCCGCGTAAACCATCTACGGTGACGAGGGTTTCCACAAGACGAAGCTCACGCAAATGTGGAAGGGCGGAAAGCATGCGGAGATCATAGACATCTGTGTAAGAGAGATCTAAATGTGCTAATTGCAACACCAAGGAAAGGTCTGTGACCGTTGTGAGTATCCCACTCACCATGGATGTGGAGGAACTCTCTATATGCATTTCTGACAAGCTAGGATCTGAAGAGTTACTTATAATAAGGGATTGTAGCGTTCGCAACTCTTCAATACCTCGAAGGCCTTCACTGTCCACATGGGTGCGACGTAACACAAGAGATTTGATCGATTTACTTGCAAATAGCGATTTGATACTTCGAATGGTGCAGTAGGAAAGGTCTATGTGCTCTAAAGTTGGGATGTTCGCCAGACCACGATAAGCCGCTTCCTTGTCTAAAAAATCCGAAAGGGAAATTTCACTTAATTCTCCTTTAATTGTATCTCCGTCTTCATCACTTAATATCTCGGCTCGTGTCTCCTCATTACGCCTTGATCGACGTTCTACCACAATATTTCCACAATTGCGCAATGGTAGCCACTGCGCAGTAATAGATTTTAGCGTCTTGCTTAGAGCAAGTATGGATAAATCTCTGACTTTAGAGGTACTAATATCAAGTGTTTGTAGATTGGGCATTCTTTCCACACCATGTAAACCCTCATCATCAATTTTACATGAGTAGGCAAATAAATGCTCTAAAGATTTAGATTTACTCAAATCACAAAGTGAACGAACCTTGGTGCGGTTGATGTTCAGAGTCTTTAGTGTAGGTATGTCCTCCAGACCAAGGATACCCGCTGCCGTCACATGCGTTGCAGTCAAAATTAACTCCATGAGGGAACGACTTTTAACAAGTGAATAGACACATGTTACACGTGTAAGACTCAAGTCCAGCCGCTGCAAGCGCGTTAACGTCTCTAATCCTTCTATCCCTTCGTTATCAATGGAGGTACAGTGTGCTTTAATTTCACGTATTGTAGATATCTGCCCATTACGTCGTGTAATAAGTGGTTTCAGGGAGGTTAAGTGTGGAATATGAGATACACACACACTATGCAGTGATGGGATATCCGCCAGACCGAGTAGACCCTCATTCTGAATAGTGGAGCCCTTTAAGTTTACCACACGAAGTGTTCGCGAAGCGGAAAGCAAAGCACCTACACGCTGAAAAGTAGATTTGGATAGGTCAGCTTCAATCATGCGAATATATCTTTGCAGGGCAACAGCCTCCGGATCAGCGTTCGATACTCTCTCCTCATTTCGCTTCAAACGTTCATTAACGGAAGGATCACCACCTGATTCTTTTGAATTTTTCGTGGGTGATGAGCCTCGCGGTGAGTTCGCGCCACGGGGTTTATTCAAAAACATAGGGGAGCCATTTCGTTTCCTAGAGAGGGAATCTGTAGATTTTTCATCCATGGTATTATTTTCAGAAGCATCTTTAATTTGAACATTCGTAGTGGACTGCGAGCGATTTGTGGAGCCATTAGTATTTTTTAATTTTGAAGAGCAAACCACTTTACCTTTCTTAACCAAACTCCTTGATGAACTTGATCGGCGAGTCAAACTACTGTTATTGCTACTAGTTTCACTTATTGTCTCGCTGAGTGTCCCTTGTGGAGATGTGCTCCTACCAAACATTGCAGCCGAAGGACGCTGCGCAGCACCCACACTATTCTTCCTCACTAGTTGGGTGTTGGAAGAATTACTTGATTCCGTTGTGGGTATAACTCTCACTACTACTGGACTTGGTTTCAGCTTTGCAGGAGTTGTAGATGGGTTATTTGTTACCCTCTTTGTTTCCACCTTTGAAGACTGTAGGCCAGATCCGGAATGCTCCATTGCTGTGTCCCCAACATCTGATGAGGCACCGTTCTTACTATTATTATTCTTGCCGTTGTTGAATCCACTTCCCACGGCTTTACTACTACCCAAACCAGTACTTATCCCTTCGCCCGTATGACTGGTCGTGGTATGCGTGTTCGCCGATTTCGCAGGGGGCGGAGGACTCTTCCGCATATTTTCTGCCCCCTGAGAAGCAAGAGAGGGACGCCTATTAACAGGAACTTGTTGCTCTCGTGCAACATCTTTGCCATTATTCTGTGATGGAAGGGATGAGGGAGACGACTTTGTGGAGTTTGATGGTGCGGTGCCCACTGTCGCGACGGAGGCGATACCTTTCTTTGATGCACACACTGGCGGATATGCGGTGACGTTTTTCTCATCACTTGACGCAGTTCCCTGTGCTTGAATAGAATTCTCACTCTTCGTATTCAACGCGGCTGCGGTGGATTTTGTGGCGGTAACCATCTTTGTAGGGCCTGACGTTGGTGGTTGGGCATTTCTTTGCGTCGCTGCTCCCGTTAATGCGGCTGTGGTTGCAGATCGTGGAGTTGATGTATTCGGGTTCGATACCGGTATAAAGGATTTCACACCACACACAGCTGAAATACTGTAAGTTGGGTCATTACATGCCTCTTTTCTCGACTGCATTGCTGTTGCTTTGGTATTCGCACTCGCTGGCGCTGGTGGGGATACCTTGGCAAGAAAAGACTGCGCACTCGCAGGAGGACAAGGTCGTTCGATCCGTGTGTTCACATTTTGTTTTGCATTTATTTCTGAGGAGGGAGGTGTCGTTTTTTCCGGCACCCCCTTGACAGGAGCGGGTGCCAGTGACTTGACGTGCAGCACTTGTGGTCCTTGGGAGGAATTGGAAGAAGATCTCGTTTGCGTATAAACTTGCGATGGCTTTTCTCTTTTTTCGTCGTCTTGTTGCTTTTGTTGTTGCTGTTGTAATATTCTCTTTGCCGCATCATTAGGGACAACAGTTCTCGACGTCGCAGAGGTGGAATCACCTTGCACACGATCCCCACTCATGCCGCGCAATCTAAAGCTATTCTTTGGTCCTGTACTGCTTGGTGGCTGTGGTGAATTCACCGAAAAGCTGTTATTCCTACTTGCGCCACCCTCCGTCGGTGTCAACGCCTGGTTTCCACTATGATTATGACTAAAAAAATTCCCCGTCGGTTGGACAGGTGGCGCCTTTTTGTACGTGTTTCTCGGTTCTTGCATGAGAAGCCCCTCAGATTCCTGTGGCGCCGTATTGGCGCGCCGATCAATGCGAAATTCCTTTTCTGAGGAAAGTGCCACGGCGGTGGGCGATTTGACTGCGCAGGCGGAGCACGAATCCTCGTCGGTGGATGCTCGATGGGGAATAGGCGGAAGCGCAAATGACGTGTCGGTGGTATGTAAACGAGTGGTTCTCTGACCCACGTAGAGCTTTGCTTCTTCAGGCTCATGCGACATCATTTTTTTGTGCAGACCCAAAACCATACGAAGAACTCGTTTTGTTTCCCTTCGTGTGAGTCTCTCTGTCTATTCCGTTTTTGTAGCGACTCACTGTCAGATCAAATTCCTGTCAATGAGTAGATATTCGTACTTAAAGACTTTGTATATATATGTATATATATATATATATCTTTTGTTTTGTGGGGAGTGGGGGGGGGGGGAGGTTGGTTGTTGATTTTTCTTTTCGGAGTTGATGAGAGATAGTAGGCGAAGGATAAAAGCTAGTGGCTCAAAATATCCCTTTGAACCTTTGTTCCTTAAAATATATTTGTAAATATATATATATATATATATATATAATATTTCTTTCGCTGCAATTAGTCTTTTCCCCTTTTTACACGCTACGGGTTTGTCAAGTCGAAAGAATATTTTTCTTTGATCTACTTTTTTTCTCTTTTTGTTGTTGTTGTATAGGTGTTTCTATATGAAACTGGCGTTGTAGCTCAGACACTTCAGCTCAAAATAATAGATCTCTAAAAAAAAAAAAGACACTCTGACAGGAGTTAGAAAGAGAGAGAGAGAGAGAGAGAACCACGGAACTGAAGGTCTTTGAAATGACGGATGGTTTGCTGCAACTTCCTTTTCTATCTATCTGATTTGTCAACAAATCAAAATGAGAAAGTACTTTAAATAAATGTATAAAAATGAAAGGAAAGATAAAACCTAAAACACACAGGTATATATATATATATATGCGTATGCATGTACGTAGAAGAAAGAGAAAATTAAAAAAAAAACAAGGGAAAAAAGAGCACACTTAAATACGTTCTAAAATAATAATAATACCACAATTATAAGTAACAACAAGAACAAACAAACAACAACAACAACAACAAAAAATAACGGAACCATTCTCAGAATGCGCGCCATATCAAGACAAATTTCTCGTATCACGAAGGAAATATGTAAATATATATATATATATATATATATATATATATATATATATATATATTATTAATCGTAATTATTTCTTGTATGTGATGATACCTTCTTTCCACTCTTTTTTCTCTTCATGAATGCGGAAGTAATGGGACTAAGACAAAATCATTCTGTTTTTTTTTTCATAAATCTCCTTTGGCACTACTTTACCTTGTTTGCTCCTTTATTTTTTTCGCTTCTGGACAATTGCTAACACCTACGGGTGCGCTTTGCCGTCCAATTTCTTGATCCCTTTGCCCTTTTCACTAATGTATCGTGCGGCTCTATCTACGCGAGATTTGGCTGCCTTTTCCGTCAAATACAACGCCCGCTCTGCCCGTTGCATTCCAGCCGCGCTAACAGGAGCCACACCTCCACCCCCCTCCTCCTCCTCCTCTCCTCGACTCCCTTTTTTACCATTCTCCTCATCTCCCTCACTTGGATCGCGTTCAATGCACTGGATGAGCTCCACACATGTCATGGCGCGGGCCAGGAGGAGGCGCAGTGTACCAGCGAGCATGCCATCCGACTGACGCTGTTCCTGTTCACTCTCATTGCCGCGTTGCCACTTGGGGTCCACCGCACGCAGCATCTCAATCATAATGGAAAGCCCTCTTGGTCTTTGTTGTGGCGCCAAACGGCGCATAGAGATGTGAATAATCTTTCGCAGCGCAAAACGCAAGTGTAGCAGAACCACACCAAAGTGGGTGGGATCTTCCAAACGAAGCGCTGCATCGGGGTGGCCGAGACTCGTTTCCTCGCCATGATGTGAGGATGGGTTTGTCGCCGCAGCTATTGGAGCGGCGCTGCGAAATGCTTCAATTCGCTCCCGTCTAGCATTATCGGCGGCATATATCATTGCCAATCCTTTTCGGTGCTCCTCCAATGTTGGTCGCCGTAATTGGGCAAAGTGCATAGCTGTTTCCATAACTTCTGGAACCGTGAGATGAAGGGCAGCGAGGGCTCGTTTGTGTGTTCGCGTGGCTGTTTGATCCGCCAAATCCGCCCGAAAACGGACGAGCGCATCCAACTGCTCCTGCTCCTGCTCCTGATGATTATCCTGTGTGACCGCGCTTGGATTCGTGGGTTGGGGTTCGGAAGGGGAAAGCGGACTCTCCAGTTGCACGTCAGTCGAGTTCAGACCGAGACTAAGGCGTCTTTTCGCCATGGATTCACTTTTCGAGGAGATGCTTGATGCAACCCGACCTCGAGAGATGGAGAGTCGTGCAAAGCGATCGGCTGTGGGTGGTTGTCCAAACACATCGGACCGCAGATGCATGGCACAGTGCAGTGCCGCAGCAAGGGTGTGCTTTGCCACACTCACATCCTCTCTGGAAACAGCGGCAAGGAATGGAATGAGGATTTCATTCGGTACGGAGGCGGCAAAACTTTGCGAGACGGAAGCCACAGTTGGTGGTGCAAGAGCAGAGCGAAAACTTTCGCGTGAGACCATTTTTGCACAAATGGCATCACAGTAAAGGCGTAACGCCGCGTTGCGCACACTTGTGCAAGACAAGATCGTCGTTGTAGCAGCCATAAGAGGACCCAATTGTGCATCGGGACGTCGCAAATGGAAATGTAGTGAGGCGACCACTTGAGTGACGGTATGACCTGGAGCGATGCGCAAGCTTTGCGAGAGAACCTCATGCACAAATGGTGGAGACATCACACACAGAAGCGTAGGGGAGCGCACAAATAACTCAGGACGCTTGGAGCGCCACGCCTCGAACGCGGATGGAGAAATGCGCAATGCATGGGGTTGCTTCTCATGCGCACCATCACACTCCTGCTGAGACGGTAGTTGTTGTTTTTGTTCTTGTTGTTGCTCTTGACGTTGTCCCTGGGTGTGTCCTATTGCTGTACCTGTGAGTGATGTGGGGACGGCGTCACAGGAGAACCCACCCACAATAGCGTGTGCCGCACGACGGAGCAGATGAAAACCATCCTGGGCGTCACGACGTAATGCATGAAGAGTCTTCTGCAAAGTGGTTGCGACCATAAGCCTCAATTCGTCCGCGTAGAGGAGTGCCTTACGTGCTCGTTCCGTGTCCTCATCTGTAGCGACGGCTATACTCGTTGCGCGGTGCGTAATAGCATCTGTGTGGGAGAGCAATGTAGAGGCTACATTCACAAAACTTAAGAGTACTGTTTCGAATGGATGTGCACGCACAAGTTCTGCATCCATCTGTCGGGTATTAGCTAAACGACGTCGTTCTTCTAAGCGTGCCTCGGGGCTGCTACGTTCGTCACTCTCCTCATCCATTTCTTCCATGGTTCTACCACTTCCACCACCATGACCATTTCTACCCTTGCCGTTGCCATACTCTCTGCTACTACCACCGCTATTCGTCATGGAACGACCAATAAAAGTTGTCGGATCATCAAACACCCTGTGACGCACACCGACACCAATAATGAGAGCAAGGAGGTGGAGATAGACACAACCAGTTCGAATATATATAAAAGTATTCTGCTCCTGTGATTCTATAACTAGAGATTTTGTTTTTGTGTCTTGTTTTTCTTTTAAAAACGGCTGCTTCTCGGCGAGGGCGTGTTCCACCGCAGAGCGGTCAGCGTCGCTTAGAAACCAACCGGACACAGCCCCCGCATGCAGTGAGGCGGAAGGCAACTGACGTTGCGGAAGTATGGACTCCAAAGCTTCATATTCATCATAAAGAAAGTTATACACGTTTGTCACATCACCATCCAAACGAGGTCGTAAAAGGACATGCTGTTGTGCCGCATACATCACAATGGTTCGGGCGAGTTCGACTCCTCTCATTTCCTCCCTTGGCATATAGTAAATGGTGGAGAGCATAGAGAAAGTGACCCGAAGCGGTACGCGAAGTGGAAGTGGCATGCTCATTGGAAAATTTACACTTTCCTCCTCCCGGTCCTCCTCTGCAATATCACGTGGATCGTCATGGCACGGCATTTCAGGGATGACAACGGTCGCTGGTGCTTCATGATGTGCTAACTGCAGTAGAGCATTATCTTTTGTACCAAAGAGACGGATCTTGGGTGATGCAGACACACCAGTCGTGCCGCCCCGCCATACACAAGAGGATGATTGCTGCAGCGAGCGCCGTTGGCGCACGAGGGTTAGCAACGCACAAAGTGGTGTGTCTAGCTGTGTCGCAGTCGGCATGCATTCTGCTTGCCAACGACTACTAATGAGTGCCCACAATTCTTGACGTCGTTTAGGCGGGACGGCTAACTTTTGCCGTACCAAAACTTGTAGACTGCGCAATATGGTGTGACCCCCTGGGGAGGCCACGAGGTCCACAAAAGGATAGTGCTGCAAAACACGCATGACACACTCTATGTGCGTAAGTGCAACTCGTTGTGTAGTACTAGCAGAAAAGATAGAGCTACTTTGCCGTGCAAGCGCGGACATGGCCTCACTGCTTGACACCAAACGACTTGTCCCCTGATGACCACCACGTGTAAAAATACCACTTTGACCCTCCTCCGCATCTCCGTCTTCCTCGTCGAGGAGAAAGGACGCCTCCAGCTCCGTCGGGGCCGAAGCACCAAGAAGTGCAGAGGTAGAGGTAGTTATTGCACTTGTTGAATCATCCATAACTGAATCCGCCTCGTCTCTGTCATCTTCAATGGATTCAGTCGAGCTATGAAGTGAGGTGTCCTCTGGAACCGCATCCACAATCTGAGCAGCCTCCATACAAGGCCATTCCATCACAAACTTGCTCTCACGATTATGTGCCTGTCGTGTCGATGAATACTCATGTAGTTCATTTTTCAAGTCCACAAAAGATTCAAACGCCTGACGCAACTTCTCACGCGACGAAACAGCGGGCAGACTTTTGTCGGGCTGTTTGGATGTGCCGCGTCGTTTGCGAGTTGGTGTGGCATTTTTCGCTAGCTCCTCAGATAATATTTTCCAGGCATGGTGTACCACTTCACCAGCACGAGCGTATCGAGCAGCTGCTGAGGCAAAGCAGCGCATTGCGTGAATCAAGGCAGTAAGATCACGCCGATGACGTGAAAAGAGACCAAGTCGTAAAGCAACGTGATGGGGAATACGACGATTCTTATGTAACTGTCCCAGTGCCTCGAGCAAGACATCAAGCAGAGGTGTCGTGGTTGTTTTTGCCACTCCTGCTCCAGTTACGCATGAGTCAATAAGCTCTGTGATTGAACCAAGTAGTGACTTGACAGCCAAACGCGTTGGTCCGGCGAAACAAACACGCTGATGATCAACTGAAACGGCACGACCAATGATAGCAGCAACCACCAGACTAGCCCACGTCAATGCTGCTTGCTCAGCACGAAATTTTGCTACATCAGATGACTGCAACAGGGCACGAATGGTGCCTTGGAATACATGTAGCAATGTATGAAGACAAAGAATGAGGACCTCACGCAATTCTTCGTCGAGGACATCTTGTTTTAGGGCACTGAAACGTATCGCATCTAGCACACAGTCAAAACAAACCACTGCGCTACATAGGAAGGATCGAAAGTTATCCAATGCCTCCGTCGACGCATCTGGTGCATCAGAATCAAAATAACACCGTGTTGGCTCCATTCTGTCATTTTGGCCACCTCCTTCTAGAGCAGGTTGAATAATTTCAACATCTTCCTCCTTTTCTTCTTCTTCTCCTCCTTGTCCTCTTCCTGCCTTGGGCATAGATGAGGTTGTGCTCACGGTGGATCCCCGGTAACGCATAGATACGCGATGTACAAACACAACAGCCTGCTTTAAAGCAAAGAACATGACACGATACTCTCCCCGTGAGGCTTGGCGAAAAAGACCATGAAGATGTGACCCTCGTTCGAAAAAAAATGCTGTGGTTGGTGCATCGGCCATGACATCAGCGAGGTGTATGATAACCAATTGAAGGGGAGGCAACATGCGCATATTTATTTCCTCCACTGGAACAGTAAGAACACGAAGCTGGGCAAGAATGGCCGTCTGCGCCGCTTCGCGTATCGAAGTATTCGAAGTTGTCAGTTGGTACTTGCGTTGAATTCGCAGTGAGGTCTCAGCGACACTAAAGGCATCTAAGACGGTTACCCATGACCCGGTTGTGTTCAACTGACCCATGAAATCTATCAGAAGCAGAGGGGCCTCCTCCACTCTGGCCATTGTCGATACATGGGTGACGTTCACTTCACTTTCCTCTGCTAAGACTCGCGCCACCCACTCCTGTTGACGCAAGTAGTACCCCATAAAACGCACCAGACTCCCCAGCACCCACGGACTCTGTGAGCCGACACTTACACTCATGGACCGGATTACTACATTTAAAACTTCTTGTCTATGCGCTGGCGTGGGGTCGAGTTGCATTCCCTGAATAAATTCACCTAGTGCCGATACAGAAGCGGAAACACGGCTGGTAAAAAGTGGATGTACGCGATTGAGTGAACAGAGTCCATTACTCAGGTCCAGTAGATGCAAATAGGAGTATTCACATTTATTGCTTGTTTTTCTCTTGCCCGCTCCACGTCGGGACCTGAGCAGTTGTTCCAGAACTTCTCCTACCCCATCAGGTGGTACAACGGAAGGTAACTGTGGGGGGGAAAGACCAAAGAGATTCACCTCCCGAGCTGCCCCGCTTCGCACAAAACGTAGACAGTAGAGTGCGAGACTCATAAGCAATCCATCCACCTCACTTGGCTTCGTCGTCACGGAACGCATTCGAATGTATGGACGCAACGCAAATCGAGATAACCCTCCAAGAACCAATAGCGTCGCCTCACACGCGCTGACATGAGTCTCCGCTGTGTCTTCCTCGGCACTCTTGGCAAGGGCTACGGCCAATGCTTGAGGCAACACGCGAAGAAGCACTTTGTCCACAAAATCTATAATCATCTTCTGTGTCACAAAGAGTCGAAGTTCGTACAAGACATCCAAAAAACTGGCGTAGCTGGAAATCAGCAGCAATTCTCGATCTTCGGTGAGGAGAGCCAAAAGTGAGGTTAAGGCATGGTGTGTCCATGCCTCTAAAGAACTATTCTCTTCCTGCAGTCGAGTGATGGAGGTAATATTGGCCAGCACAAAGGCAGATGCCCATTGCTTGGCACATGGTGAGAGACGCGATGCGGAACCGAGGCAGTTGAGGGCAATTTCGGTGGCTTGTTGAAGCCACACCGCATCATGGCGCCAACGCGTTCTTTGTGTGACGAGATGCATGAGTGCCGTCTCCAATACGACATCTGCGCTAGCCATGGTACGAAACCACCAATTTGTACCAAATCCATCAATAAAAAAAGAGTTATGCAACAGAGACTCGTGCGCTCCCGCTACAAGAGCGACACCCACACAACGGCGAATGTTTTCATCACGTGTAGAAAATGATCCAGCAACGTCGTGCAGTTGCTGTGTTGCGTGGGCAAGAACACCACTTATGTGCTCTATACTATGCAGAACAAAAGGTGGAAGAAGAGGCGCTGTATCGGAGACGGAGCCCGTCGCACTGTGTGGGGTAAAAGACTCTCGCCCGCGGCGATGCGCTCGGAGAAGGGAGAGCCATGTTCCTTCAAGCACAGCACCGCGTCGAAGAGCTTCAATGGCGTACATGGAACTCAATCGCGAAACCGTGTCGTGAACGCTTACTATAAGATCAAACAGTGGACTGTTTGGGGACCTCTCCACCTCTCCGTCAGGACCATTGAGCTCACCATTCGTGCCCTGGTCACTACCAATAGCATCACTATTGGAAGTCCACTCGCGACGAGATGTGAACCGGGAAGCCTTTCGCGAAACATCCGAGGAGCTTGGCAGCAAAACGCCCTCACCTGAATCCTTTTTAAAGAGCGAACGACCACCGCGACGTGGTCGAACACCACTAGCAGCAGCAACACCATTGCTGT
This sequence comes from Trypanosoma mega, assembly GCA_030849715.1. NCBI lineage: Eukaryota > Euglenozoa > Kinetoplastea > Trypanosomatida > Trypanosomatidae > Trypanosoma > Trypanosoma mega. The sequence continues at coordinate 28,350 of JASANV010001556.1, read as the reverse complement.
CACCGCTGTTGACGTTCTTGTTGTCTGCAATGCTCTTCATTCCGTCGTTATCGCATGATGCGTCGCTGTCGTCACTTCTCTTCTCCATCTTCCCGTTTGCATGACTCGCAGCAAGCACCTGTCGCTCTGCAAAGTCCGCCTCATTAAAGTAAAGCATCGCAGAGAGTATACTGACCAATTCGGTTTGAATCGTCTTCATGTGTTGGTTGTCCGCCTGCGCTTGGGCTGAGACGGCAACAAGGGCCTCCATCAGCACAGGGACGAGGCGCAGCCACCACATGGCAGCCTGCACACTACCAGCGCGTACAAGAGACTGCTGCTCCAACCAACACTCACGCAACGTCTGCAGAAAGACCACACCATGGACTTCATGGAAACCACATGTTTTCTCCTTCGTCGCTGTGTTTACGGAGGTAGTTGGAGATGCGGCAACGATGTTGGGCAACGTTTCGCAGTACGCCGCAATGAGAGCGACAAGGGCTTCACCAAGGTAACGACTATGATGGTGTGCCGCCGCATGGGCTCGCAAGGCGTACTGGAGAACCTCGAAAAGTCCTTCGGCGGATTCCGTTGGACTCACACTATATGTCCGGTGCTCCAAGAGAGTGGCCATCGAGCGAATGGTGCGTTGTAGATCCAACTGCGCGGTATTACCCAGCATCAGCGCAGACATAAGTCGGTGCGACATCGCAAGCCGTACCAACAAGGCGGCAACAGAAATGTGCGATGAGAGACGACGTTCATTTCGCATCTCTGTTGGGGTATCGAGTGCGTCAAGTCTGTTTAGCATGACTGCTAACCCATCGCGAAGAGCGGCATCGGTGGTAGCAGAGGCTTGTAATCGGGAAAACGTGACCCCTGCGCATCGTACAAGACTTCGCCATACACGCAACGAACGCCATAATTGTTCTTGACGAACAATAGGAGCTGTAATTGCATGCGACACATCCACCGGTTGTGGCTGTGCGGTTGTGTCCATCAAGTACAAGTTACCCACAAGAACACTTCGCAAACGCTCCTTTAGCAGCATAGCCATAAGATGAGAGAGGAGTGTCATGCTCTCCTCAGCCGTTATTGTCGCCTTGGCGCGTGAGATTTTTTTGGAGTGCGTCTTAAATAAACCATTTGTGCTGTCTACTGTAACTAGCGTTGTGATTGCCTCTTCATCCAATAAAACATTTTGAGCATGCTGTATAAGACGCTGTCGTAAATGCTGCAGTGATTTTCCTCCCAAGTGGTTTTCTTTCTTTTTGGGGGCTTCCTGGGTTGGCTGGGTACTTGGGGAATGTACTGGGGCAGATGCTTGACTCACATACTGAAACAGCATAGGAGAGCCGAGCATACCAAATGGCTTTATCGTCGACGTGGATACTGCAAGAAAAGCGCCAAAACGGCGCAAAGCACCATAAGAGCCCCATTCACAACGCGACATCTTAAAAAGAAAAAAAACCCAAAAACACACAACTTACCTAAATTTGATCTTGCTCGTGCCCAAGAAGCGAAAAAAAAGAGCACTAAAAGACGATCCACCGTGTATGTTTATATTGGAAACGAGGTAAGTAAGAATGGTAGTAAAAGTCGTGAAAAATGCAAAAAAAAAACGAAAAAAGAGAAAGGTGCGCGTGAGTGTTTGTCTGTAAAGAAGAATAGGAAATCCTTCCACAATGACCTTCTTTAGATTGAACCCTACGAGCTTATGGGCTAAAGCAGAGAAAACCAACAACAACAAGAAAAGAAAAAAAAAAGGAATAGACGAAAGAGGCTATGAAGACAGCAGAATGAATAGTCCAACTAGACCCATGCACAAAAAGAAGAAAAAAAAAATATTCAATTAATCAAACAGCACACAAAGCAAAACCGATCAATATGTATACATTTATATTTTTAATTGTTAGCAAAAAACAAAAAAAATGTGAAAACAACAATTCTGGTTTGCGTTTCTTTCTTAATTTCCTTGTTTTGTGTTTACTTTTTTTGTCTTCCTTGCGCATGTCTTATACGAGAAACCTTTTCAGGATTTTTTTTTTGTCCTTCCTCTTTGGTTAGTGTTTTGTAAATACCTTTCATTCATTATTTACTTTTTTCGTTTCGTCCAACTTTTAGTTTCTCCATTCATTGTGTTTTCATTCTTTTTGTTTGTTTGTTTCTTATTTCGCCTTCGTTCTTATTCTTTTCACTGAATACCTTTACTCTCCTCCTTTTTTTTTCTGTTTTGCGTGTGTGTGTACACTTGTTCCTCTCGCCTTTTTGCTTATTTTACTATTATTCTTTAACATAAATATATAATTTTTTTTTTTTTTGGGGGGGAGGGGAATGATGAGGAGAAAGCTTACCTTCGCTTTTGCTCTTTCTTCTTTTCCCCCGTTCCCCTCTTGTTAGGCAAAATGACGCTCCACTACATCTCGCAGAATTGAGGCGTCCTGAACCACTTTTACACATGCCGTACCAACCTTTGGTCGCTCACCAACCATAATAGCAGAACTGATAGACTTCAAGTCATCGCACAACCCCCGGCTCACCGCGGTGTGCAGCCACCGCTTGGATGAGGCAAATGTCATCTGAAACAGCGGACTCGCACTGTGCGAGATCACACCTGTAAAGTTGAAGTTTTCCCACATCCCACGCTGCGTTGCGGCATCAGCGATGAGGGTGAGGTGGCGGTGATCGACAGAGTAACGTTTAAACAGTTTTGAGAGCTCATCGTAGAGGGCCTTATTTGCTGACTCCACACCAAACCAATTGGCCATATCTCGAATATCTGTAGAACGAGCGCTGCAGAGCTTAATTGCGCGTGCGCGCACTGTAAAGAGGGACAGGAAAGAGAGCACGTGTCGCAATGTGGCGTTTGCTCCTTGAAAGACCAACTCGCCACTTGATGGTTCCTCCGCCTTACGTGTGAAGCTGACGGAGCCAAATTGTGGCAGCCATGAGGGGAGGGTTTGCTGCGCCAATGCCCCATCCAGTACATCAGGGATAACGGCAATTATGTGGGGTGGCATACACACAACCATATTCACAATAAAGAGTGAATCGGGCAGTGAAACCACACCGCCACGTGCGGCCGCTGCAGGGCTGAGTGGGGCAATCTCCACTGTGAACAACTTACCACCAAAAGAGGCACGAATTGTGTGGAAATTGGTGTAATTGTGCGTAAACTTATCCAACTTCTCACGCTTTGACACGCCATTCGCATCACCGTTGCTGCCATTGTCATCCTGGCCGTGACGTCGGCCTCGGTTGGGGCGATTGCCGCTTGCCGCCGCCTCCTCCTCCTCATTCTCGTTGTCGAGATCATCCTCGTCCTCGTCCTCGCCCTCGTCATTCTCTTTGGCGTCCCTACCGTCGTTCTCGTCCCCGTCCTCGTCGTCGCCTTCACTGTCGTCGAGTCCTGCGTCGGGGTGCTCGTGCGGATCGCGCTGACTGCGAAGGGCAGGGGAGGCGCTCGGGAAGGAATTGGCGTATCCATTCCCAACCTCATTATCCCCCAAAGCTCCACCATGGCTGCCCAAACCCTCCTCATCCTCATCCTCGTTCTCATCCTCGTCACTCATCATGCCATCATCGACAGAGCCTCGTTCATCCATCTCGGCAGCGGGGGCGGCGCCGGAGGTTGCGGCGTCCATTGCCGTCCCTCCCACACCGCCGCCATCCGAAGTGGAGGCTCCACCTTTTGCCTCTCGAGTGCGACCGCGAAGGCCCGTGACGACGCGCCGTCCAAACTGTCTCAGCGCATCTGTAAAGGAGTCCAAGTGCTCCCCGGGGGACATACACATGGCAGCCCCACTCTCCTCTAATTCTGGCTTGGAGAAGAGTAGGGCTACGGTGAGGATGGTTGCATCGGCACGGCGTGTGACGTGGTAGTGGTATCCTTTTCCATTTCTATCATCACTGTGCGCCAAACAGTCCTGAAGTCGTGTCGCAACACCAGCACGAAGGAGTGTGGCAATCGCGGCCTCATCTTCCTTCTGCGCTCCCACTACAGGAACGACAACAGCTGCGCTATGCACCGAGGCGTGAATGAGCAACTCACGCAAACGTGGAATACCCTCTGTCACGTGCGTTACAGTGGAACCAGCACTGTGAAACGTGTTGAGTGTCATCTGTGTGGAGGGTTCCCCGGCGGCCTGCGCGGCGAGGAGACCCACAGGCTCGCCCGCATCACAAAAGGCGCGCAGACGTCGAGCGGCTGTCAAATCCGTAAGAGATTCATTGTAGTATTCCACACTCTCACGTCGTCGCTGTTGTAGTTTCTCGTGAACTCGCTCCGGTGTGACCCAACGAGCCAATTGTGACAACTTACGAAAGAGAGTATAGTTTGCCTTGTTGTTAAGGTAACCATCGAGGGCTTGATGGAGATGACGGGGAAGTGGGTTTTCGTGCGCTAATCGTGTGGCGTGTGCTTCTTCTGCGGTTTCCTTCTCGTTCGCCTCTGCCTCACGTGGACGTTTAGACCCATTTTGAGCGACTTCCGCCTCATTTTTCCCATCATCCTTACCTTGTAGGGTATCTTTGTCAAGCACAAAACGCTCGCGGAGGTCTGTGAGATTCTCCTTTGCCATTTCCCACGCTGTCAGGGTGGACGCCTTGCACGGGTCTAATCCATCTCCACCGTAGATAAACTGCAACACATCCCCGTTGGAGTCCCGTACGGAGTGATCCCAGTGCACGACGAGACTCTCAAGTCCTTTAATAAGACAACGCTGCAGATGGCCCGAGCGAGATGTTTTAACAGCTGTATCAATGAGACCATCACGACCGGCCATGGCGTGAATGGTGTACTCTGGTGGTCGAATTCCAGAGGCGAAACGACCTATAGCATACCCAAACGATCGAGCACGGCGTTCATGGGCAAAAAAAGCAGGGAGTGTCTTACCAGAGTTCATACGCTTCACACGACGTCCATCAAAAAGTTGTTGACCGAGACCCAGAGCCATTTGAGTTGCGTTGGCATTGCTACCCTTGGCACCTGATTGGGTCATAGTGAGGAGTTGATTACGCGGGAATGGCACCAACATACGTCCAGGCATGAACTCTTGCTGCAGTTTTGTGGCATGTTCCATAATTTTTGACATGGCTGTCGCTTCATCATCTGCAAACTGCAGAGGAGCCTCATCCAGTTGTCGCAATAACTCATACCGACGCTGCTCCTGCACAAGACACATATCATCCATACCCATTGAGAAACCTTCACGTTGAAGGCTCAATGTCAGGATACGTCCAAGAGCACCAAAAAGTTGACCAACTTTATGCGGTCCATACATTTCATGCACAATGTGCGCGACGGACATGCTGGAGGCACCCAATTGTTTCTTACACATGAGACCAACCAAGAGTTCACTGTTCATAAAGAGAACCCCATCATCATCAAACGCGCCTCGAGTGACGTTTGTGACAGCAGAATCCCCCACTGCTGTATGATTATATGAGCTTGGCTGAATAAGCGATGTACCACGTAATGTGGCTCCTTCTCCATACTCACGCCGCGGATCGCCACCCGTTACAAAGCGCACCACAACACTGATGAGTTGTTTCCCAGTCCAAAGAGGGCGCGGTGCGAGAATAGCCGGAATGGGAATCATACGAGTCAGCGTCATTTGATGTTTCTGTGTTTGTTGTCGCATGTATGGGGCGAGACCGTAGTAGACGAGTTGCACAAAGGTTCCGTGATCAAGGAACTTATCACGCAAGGTGAGTAACACACCCGCGGCGACGTGATCCTGAATGAGACCACGAATAGGTTTTCCAGAGGTTGGTACGAGGTAATTGAGGTTGGCATCCATAAGACAATCTAACTCCGCCTTTGCTTCCAGGCTCTGTGGAACGTGAATGTTCATCTCATCCCCATCGAAATCGGCATTAAAGGAGCTACCATTGACGTAGTGAAAACGAATCGTTTTATAGCCAGAGAGTACTTTTACACGGTAACCCATCATACTCGGTTTGTGAAGTGTTGGTTGTCGGTTAAACACCACACGATCTCCATCCAAAATATGACGAAACACGATAAGTGTAACATTACTTTGAGCCAATGCAAAGTACTTGGCGGCATGCTGTCGTCGAGTAGGCTCTGATACATTCAGATCTACAAAACGCACCTCGCCATTTGGGTGACGAATTTCAAGATGCGTCGCCCCAGGGTAGCGTTGTGGGCCGTTTACTACACAGCGTCTCAGAAGATCCATGCGGGCTGGTGCATAATACGTCACCTGCTCCGGAAATGAAAGACTTCGGGAGAAGGGACGAGGAAGGAGAACTTCATTTGGTTCAACAAGTGGATCTGGAGAAATAACGGAACGACAGGCTTGATTCACACGTTTTCCCATCATATTCATTCGAAATAAACCCTCCTTCTTGGCAAAGGTGCCCATAACATCAGCGTAAACTTCATTCACCTTAAGTTGTAAATTCCGTAGATTAATCTCATTTGCCAATTCCTGTGCCGATGATAGGAGCTGACGATCTGGTGTGGAATTATTTAGTAGTGTTTGGTAGCATTCAATCTGTTCGACAAAGCCTAGTACATCGGAGAGGGCACGTGTCTGTGAATCGGGTGAAATAACTCCATTATCCTGTATTTGTGCTCCATTCGACAATCGAAGCGGCATTGGAGGCACAAGAATTCGGTCAATGAAGAAAACCCTATACATATTTCGCGCGGCAACCGGTGTCGTGTGTGGGGTTTGTACGGATGGTTCACCAAGGTGTGGAAAAAGAAGAGCCAGGAGAGCTTCTTCATGTTGACAGAGTTGCTTCAAGTGTTCACGAATGTCTGTGTTAGACAAGTATGTGTGTGTGCGTCGGTGGAGTCGATTACTCTCCTCCCATTCTTGTATTTGAGTCTGTGAGAGGAATTTATTTGTCACATTCATAGCCAGAGTATTCTTGCGAAAGAAGAAAAAAAAGTGTCCATTACGCTTTGTAATACGTGGGGAAATCGCACGACAGTGGGAGCAGACATTTGTAAATTCCTTCAAGTCTCGTAATGCCTGCCGCGCCACCTCATTACGAACATCAAATGCACCTTTCCCAGTATGACTCGTCTTCACTGCTGTACCCTCCGCGGAAAGGATTGCGTGGTGCCTTAGGATACGCTCCACGTGCTCATTCAACAGAGTCACGTCATTCACGATTTCCTCGTTTGCGGTGCATAGACGACGAACGCGTGTGTCATGACCGCGTGCGTTGGAGACGACATCCAGCAAGTGCAGCGCCTCCCCAATGAGTCCGCTGTCGATCAGACGCAGTGCCTGTCGGTACCGCTCTACATCAAACAACGGGGCACGAAATCGGTGGCAGAAGAAGCACGCCGACTGCAGCAAGTGCTCCACCTCCTCGGCGAGGTGCGGATTCATCACATACATCCGCTCCGTCCCGCGCAACGCGTCGCCGGGGAAGAGACGCGGCATTCCAATAAACCCAAAGTGCCCCTGACAGCGCTCGTTCCCATACTTCCCGGTCAGGCTCGTCGCGCACGTCATGCACGAGTGCGGGGGAAAGGTGCGCACATCAAAGTTTCCCATACGCGGGTCATAAAAGGTGGGAAATTCCTCCCCATTGCGCACAACGGGACGCCATGGGGCCAAACGGTCCTCCTGTCCGCAACGCGTTCGAACCTCCACAAAGGCAATGCGAGACATGTCCTCCGGCGTCAGAAGGGAAAGGGAGACGCCTTGTTTGCTCTCCTGCACCGCGCGCGTCTTGAGGTCTCCCACGTACGCATGAAACGGAAAGGCGGTGATGAGCGACATGCACACACACAGACAAAATAATAATAGTACTTATTAGTTTATCAGTAATAGTATTAATCGGTGGGGATGGTGGCGGAAAAACAACAATGTGGTGTGAGAGCCGCCTCGGGGAAGAAAAACAAAACAAAAAAAAATTGTACAGACAACTTGAAAAATTTCACACAAACACACACACACACACAAAAAAAAAACAGAAGTAAAAGAACGACGTCAACAATAACCGAAAAAAAAAAGAAAAAAAAAGAGATTTTGTATCTGCTATCTTGGTAAACTTTAAACGGAATGAGTGATTTTAGTGCCCCTTTTACACCTTTTATTAAGGAGACCTGGAAACTACTGCCTAGGTAATGAAGAAAGCAACCAAAAAAAAAAAAGTGATATTAATATATATATATATATATATATATATATACATATATTTAAAGAAGCAAATAAAAGAAAGAGAACATTTAAAAATAACAATAATAATAGAGAGAAAGTAGAACAATAACAATAAGTAAAACACTCGAAAAGAACAACAAAAAGTCGTACCTTGGTTTTAAAAGGTTAATTTCAAATAATCGTCTTTTTTTTTTCAATGGGGAAGAGTTGTTGTTTGTGTTGTTGCGCAGTTGCTAATTTTGTGTGGAGCTAATCATATCATCGTTTCCCTCCTATTACTTCCTGTTGCATCCCTTTCTTTTATAAACGCATATAAATAAATAAATAAATATATTTATATATATATATATATATATATATATTAGTGGATTCTCTTTCTTGAGCTTCGTGGAGCTTCATCGAGAATTGCCCAACCTGGATATTTGTAACCCCCCAATTCTCTTTCCAACGCGATGGCGACACCGAGAATGAGCTCATCATGCTGCTCACGCGAGACGATTTGCACACCTTTTGGTAAGTGATAATCCTCCGGCAATCCCTGCTCTCGTGCCTCCTCTGGTGTGGGAACGTTGCGCTTGCCGTGGAGATCTGCCCAAATAGGGACCGCTGTGGCGGGCATTTGCAGCGCATTAAACGCCGCCGTGTATTGAAAGTCAAACGGAGAGAATAACGGGTGATGATGACGCGGCGCGGGTCGAGGAAACGTCGGGGCAATAATCACCCCATCATCCCCAAGTAACTTCTCCAAGGATTGCTTAAACTGCCGAAGAGTGAGAGGTTGTCGGCCAAAGAGGAGCCATTGCGGCAAAAACTTGTCGGCGGACTCCAACAGACAGAGACAAATCGCTGGGAGTGTGTGCTCTGACCGACCCGCCGCCCAACGCGCGATCTCAAGGAACGGGTTAAACCCCGGATGGTCCTCACTCATGAGTGTGGTGAACTTTGTCTCGGACGCATCCTTGGTGAGCACCTCCGCCCACATGGAGAGCACATGGGTGAAGGGTTGAAAGGTTTGCTTCACCTCCTCCCCACTGCATCGACTCCGATCGCGCAAATTCACAAACGTCACTTTGGCGCCATAGCGGTGTTCCAAACACCGGGCAGCCGCGTGCACCGCCTCCATCTGCGATGCGGACGGGAGCACGCCGGGAACATTAAAGTCCTCCAACGCAAACACACGCAGTGAGCCGCCTGGGGCGATGTGCAGCGCGTCCTTCATGGGCGGCCGCGGCGGAAAGTGTGTGGGGTCCTCCAAGAAACCTCCCCGCGCGGCCACACGGCAGAGCGGCAAAAGATCCTCCGCAAAACGACTGATTGGACCCGTCGCCATGTAGTGATTGGCGGATGTCCTTGGGGATGGGTGCTGTCCGCGATTGCTGATGAAGTGCGGACTCACTTTGTGGCCAAACACACCATTGAAGAAGGCGGGCATGCGAATGGAGCCGCCAATGTCGCTGCCAAGACTGAAAGTCGAGAAGAGCGCGCCGGCCGCCGCCCCCTCCCCGCCACTGCTCCCACCAACCAGACAACGCGTGTCGTATGGGTTGCATGAGATGCCATACACATAGTTGGAGCTCTCATACCACATGCACAGCTCACTCGTGTTCGTGACACCCAAAATGACCGCCCCGGAGTCTCGAAAGTTGCGCACCACAGGGCTGTCTTGTAGGGAAATGATGTGCCGTCGATTTGGGTGGCCGCTCGAGTTTGGGCAACCAGTCACCTCCATACACTCTTTTATGGTGCATGGAACCCCAAGTAACCAACTCGGCATCGGTTTGGCGCGATTTGCACGCCAGGCGGCCCAAACCTTATCCGCCTCCACAGCTGCTGCCATGGCCTCCTCAAAGCACTCAAACACCATTACATTGATGTATGGATTCACATGTTTAATGTGGTTGATATATGTTCGTACGACATCTTCGCAACTCAGTTCACCGGATTGATAGGCCTTGCTCAGCTCCAAAGCGGACAACTGCTGACAATAGGCGATGCGAGTTGGGGGAACTTGGCGAGAGGTGCGCGGACCAGCGCGAAGAAATGACTCAAACGCCTTGTTTGCAATATAAGCGTAGACAACCAATAGTCCAGCAAGCGGCAATACACCGAAATACCACCACACGGGAAAAGCAATGACGGAGCCAACTAAAAATGCATGTCTCCAGAACATTACTTTATCTGTACAACAAAAAACAAACAAATTGTATGTATAAAAGTAAAGATTTAAATAGAAACTAAAAACGATGTACAAATAGATGAAAAGATGAATAATGATATGTATATATATATATATATATATGCGGATGAAAGTATTTTTTATTCTTTTTTCTTTTGCTGTAATAGCTCTATTACAATTCTCCTTTTTTGCTTTTGGTTACTATTGAGAACCAATATAAAGGTATAAAAACAGACACACACACAAAAGAAAAAAAAAATTCCTTCTTTGTTGTTATTTCCTACAGATAAAATCTTCCACTGCCTTTTCTTGAAAAAATTTACTTTCGTTTTCGCACTGAACAAAACTGTAATCAGTTGAAGGAGAAGTATATATATTTATTCTTTTCGTTTTTTCTTACAGTAATTCCTCTTTTTTTCGTTGCGCTTTTTTTTCTGTAATATGTTTGTTCCCTAAACGCTTGCCTGAATGACAAAAAGTATGAATATAAAAAAAAAAAAATAAAAGAAAACACAGCAAAACCAAAAAGAAACTGAAAAAAGAAAACAAGATATATATATATATATATATATATACATATATAAGCAAACATTTTGACATAAACAAAACCAAAGCATACATGCAAAGTAGCACAACATACAAAAGTTTAAGAGGGGAAAACAAAAGATGAGAACAAATAGACGTGGACATTTTTATATATGTAAAAGAAAAAGACATTTTTCTTTTCGCATTCGTCGAGTTTGTGGATATTTGTCTGCATCACATGCGTGAGTGCGTTAGGGATTGCACAACTACGTGATTTCGAGAGATGAATATGTGAACGAAATGGTAACAAAAAACAATAACAAAAGAGATCAATTAAAAAAAAAGCAAAAAGAAAAAAAAAAGGGAAATAAAAAGAAAAAAATAATTCCCCCTTTTTTTTTCTTTTTTTTTTTGTGTGTGTGTGTTTTTGTCTTCCTTTCTCTCCTTTCAAACGAGAATTTGACGCCGTTCCACTTCATTCAACACCTTCAGACACGCACACGTACATATTTACACAAAATCCACTCACGCATTCCTTTATGACTTGTGATGTTTATTTAGTTGGCGGGGAGCACAATGGGCTCATGATTTGGTTTTCGTCTTTGCATTGCCGTGATGTGTTGAAACGGGACCGCGACGGATCCGAGCAATCGTTGGCTTTCCTCCCCGTCGGCGTATTTGCACTGCTCGACGACACTCTGCAGGAGGAGATCCCCCGTTCCCATGTGCGCAATGAGAGTTCCAATCAGTACACGATGGTCCGTCAATTCCACACGAATTTCACGGCCCAAAAAAGGGGACATTTGTGTATTTGTACCGTTTTTGTTCACATTCTTTTGTTTTGGATGAGATATCGTCGTGGAAGGGTTAGCTACGGCGTTGGGTTTGGTATTGGTGTCGTCGTTTTTGGTATTTGGGGATTTTTTGGTTGCGGTGTTCTTTTCCTTTTTGGTCATTTGCGAAACAAACAACACAAATGATAGTAATAATAACAAAAGAATGTATGAACACAAATATCTCAAATATATATATATATATATATATATATATATATATATTTATATATTCCTATGTTACAAAACACACCAACAAAAAAGTAGTAATGGAAATCTCCTAAAGAGATTACACATATATATACACCGAAGTGAAAAACACATCAACAAACAAACAAAAAAGGAAAATAAAACAAATATATTTAAATGATTCACCACCAAAAGCAGTACAAAGAAAAACAAACATAAAAAAATAAAATCGAACAAATTTAACTCCTAAAGGAACGATATGAACCAAAGTACGGATAAAAACAACAAAGACGATGAAAACACTTGAATGCGTAAATACGGAGTAAAAAAAAAAAAAAAGCAAAAAAAAAAAGGAAAAAAGCTTTTTTGGGGGGAAATGAAATATCAACATCACTAAGCGCTAAACTACTCGGTAAAACGGCAGAAAAAAGAAAGACACGCACACACACAGAAACAAAAAAAAAAAGAAAAAAAAAGGATGAATTTATATATATATATATATATATCAAGAAAAGAAAGTAAGAAAAAAGTAAACAAAAATAAAATAAATAAACAATAACAACAAAAGTACAAATATGAGGGAAACAATACGAACGGATTGAACGAAATATATACAATAACCTCTCCTTCTCTTTCCTTTCATTCCATTGAGCTGCCCATTCCGATTTTTTCTTTTCTTTTTCTCCTCTTTTTTTTTATATATTATTTCTTATTACTTTTTTTTTTTTGTGTGTGTGTGTTCCTTCACGGATTCTTTATTAACTCGTTTTGCATTTCGCTGCCTTCTCTAAATTTATTTCTTCTCTCCCTCTCTCTCTCTCTTTTTTTTTCAATTTTATTTTCTTCTTTTTTCATCTTTCCGCCTTTCCCCCCCCCCTTTTTTCCCCCTCACGTCCAAACATCACTGCCCACCGCCGCCCCCTTCACCCAATGCGTCTTCACTTTCCTTTACTTTCGTCGCTTTTGTGCGCCATGACGGGCGTCGCTTTGGCGGAGGAGTGTGTTCTGCAGCCAAACGAATCCCTCCGCCGTTCCCGTCCCTTTCACCGCGTTGGAGGCGACGATGTTAAACGGTCGCTCCGACATGAGTGTGGTGAGGTCGAGAAGGTCCACCAACTCCGCCGCCGTCTTGGCGTTTGGGAGGTCCATTTTATTGGCGTAAAAGAGAAAGGGAATGGGGGCGCCTTTTGCACCCGAAATGTCGGGGTGTTGTAACATCATCTCAATTTCCTCCTTCACCACACAAAGTCGCAGCGCGTCGGTGCTGTCGACGACGAAAATGACGCCATTCACATTTTCGTAATAACTCTCCCAAAGTCCGCGGAACTTTTTGGCACCGCCCATGTCGAACACAGTGAACTTTGCGCGATCGCGTTCAAAGGTTTCTACATTGTACCCAACTGTGGCGGAAATGTACTCACTGCGCTGACTGGTTGGTTTTAACTGATTAATAATGGTGGTTTTGCCACTGTTGTCTAATCCGCAAGTAATGATATGTAACTTTGTTTTACTTTGCCCCATCGCTATTGTTTCTCTCTCTTTTTGTTGGTGTTGTTGTTGTTGTTGTTGTTCTTTGAGGTGTTTTTTTTTGTTTCTGTTGTTTGTGTGTGTGTTTTGCGATTCACACACACAAACAGAAACAGTAATAAATGGAATACAACAATCCAAGGAACAAAATACAATAATATTAACAATTACTAAATTACAAATAAAAACAATCAGTCAAGACACTAAAAATGAACAACAAAGATGCTACTATTCGCAACGCTAAAAATATCAATAATGAAAAGCAAATAATAAATATAAATAAATATATAAAAGAGTAATGCCGAAAATAAAATAGGGGCAAGAAAAGAACAAAATAATTTCTTTTTTTTTTTTAAATAAAGAAACAGGAATTCTGTTTGGTACCTAAGAAACTTAAATAGAAATAAGAATAAGTAAAGCACGAAAAACTTTACTTTTTCGTTTCTTTATTTCTTTTGATAATTCTTTTTTTTTTTTGGATATATTTTGGTTTCCCTTAAGAGACTTTTTTGGAATCCTCGCAGCTTTATGAATTGAGAAAAGAAAGAGGAAAAAAAAAAAAAAAACGAATAATTTACAAAAAAAAAACTAAAAATGGTTTGTTTTTTAGAAAAAAAAAAAAAAAATTCAGTAAACGAGCATACACAAAAACGAAGAAAAAAATGATTAAAGTCTATACAAAATTTATCTAAAAGGAAAACGAATTTCCTTTTTTTCCTTTTACAAAAAAAAAATAATAATAATAATAAATAAATTAACATATATATATATATATATAAACACGCATACATACACGGAAATAAAAAAAGAAAGGGGATTTTCATTTCTTTTTGTGTTTTTCCCCACTTCTTTAATTTTTCATAAGGAGTAAATTGAAAATAAATAAATAAACAAAAGAGGTGTTTGTTCGCATAACACCACACAGTCAAAAAAAAAAAATACGCACAAATACATTTCATAGAATGAAAGACACACATATATATATATATATATTTACAGAACCAATTATGTATAAAAATATACGAATAGCTTTAACGTTTTAACTACTAAACAACAACATGTAGTTCTCTCCTCTATTTTTCCCTTTTTCGTTTCTTTCAAACATATAGTCATCAAAAGAAACACTATCGTGGAACAACAACAGCAACAAAAATAAGCAAAAATAAATAAATAAATAAATAAATAAATAAGTAACCAATCATGAGAGACACAACTTTCATTTTTCTTCTGTTTTAAATATGAACTGAAGTATTGTCTCAATTATTTCCTTTTTTTTTTCTTCGTTCCCCTGTTCGTTTCACGCAATCACACTGTCTTAGCTGGAGATCAAATAGAAAGACAAACAAACAAAGAAACCCTCTCTCTTCCCACCTTTTTTGAAAAGGAGCAAAAAAAAAAAAAATCCTCTTCTTCTTTTCTGCGTGTTTTTGATGTGCAAAAAAGAAAAGGGAAAGGAAATTGCGGAAAATGAAAAAAATAAAAATAACATAACAGAAACACAAAACGCAGCAAAAAGAAAGGCAAAGCAACCAAAATCAAAAGAAGCAAAAGAAAAAGAAAAAAAAACGTGGTATATCCAAAGGAACACAAAAAGAAAACTCCCCTCCCTCTTAATAAACTCCGCAGTTATTCCGATGTGTGTGGTAACGTGTGCGTTGTCCATTCATTTCGGGGTGTCCTCTTTGTGTGCCTTTCCTCCCGTTGCCGCCACACACTTATCGATGGGGTCCCCATAGGACTTCCCATTGGATTGTCCGGACTCTCACTCGGACGCGTTCCCTCCTCCTCGGCGAGGCTCAGCGCGTTGTAGTGGACCGGAAATAAATAGGAAAGAAAGACATCAATCGGTTCACTTCGGGATTCCAATAGAAGACGGGTGTCATTCATATCCTCCGCGGGAGGAAGCCAACTGCTCGAGGGGGAGGTGTGCGAGTGGGAGTCCCAACTAAACGACGGCTGCCGCCCGTGTAGAGGGGAGAGC
This sequence comes from Trypanosoma mega, assembly GCA_030849715.1. Taxonomy (NCBI): domain Eukaryota; phylum Euglenozoa; class Kinetoplastea; order Trypanosomatida; family Trypanosomatidae; genus Trypanosoma; species Trypanosoma mega. The sequence continues at coordinate 12,990 of JASANV010001556.1, read as the reverse complement.
GGCGCCTCCGTCCCAACCGCTTTGGCGGAGGAGCCGAGGAAATACACCCCGCCGCTCGATAGGGCGTGCAGTGAGAGCGCAAGCGGGGAGGAGCCTCCCCCACCCGCCTCACCCTCCAACGGGTGGAGAAGCGGTTGCAACAGTTGTTGGGGTTGGGGATATTGTTGTTGGGGTTGGGGATATTGTTGTTGGGGTTGATATTGATGTTGATGTTGTGGTTGTTGCAGTTGGGGTGCCTTGCATGGGGATGCCCTCACAAAAAGAGGACTCGCAAAGCGTATGGAGGCGTTTCCGCCCCGCCGCTCCATCTCCGCCCCGACGGCCCAGAATTTCGCCAAATCCTGTGAAACGGTGCGAAGATGACTTTGACGCCGCACTCCCCGAGCGGCGCCGCGCCTTCCGCGTGCGTGGGCTGCCATGGGTGTGTCCGCCGCCACGGACGGGAAGGAGAGCGACGCGTTTGGGACCGCCGAGCAGTGCACATCCGCCGCGCTCCTCCGACGCTCCATGGAGTCGGTCAGTTTGCGCTGCAGTCGCCGTTGCAGCGCGTTGGCGTTGACGGCCTCCGCGCGCCGCGCATTGCCCCCGTCCGTCTCCATTGCCTTCGTTTCCGCCGATTTGGTGCGTGTCGTTGTCGGGGGACAACGCTTCGCGGCGCGGAAGGAGACCTCGAGGCGTTCGCGTCGGGGCGTTCCCGTCGGACTAAACGCGGGCGGCGTCACTCGACCCCCGCCGCGCAGTAAGTAGCCGTGCTCGCTCAACTCCAACGACTTACTCCACACACTCTCCTGCCCAAGCGCGGGGCTTAATGGGATGGGGGGAAGAAGGGGGGAGGGATTACTACTCACACGCGATTGATTCCGCTCACGCAGGGAGGCCACATCGACCAAAAAGGTTGGAGGTGGGGGGGCATCATGGCTGGGACGGTATGTGATGTAAAAGTTTCGCCGCTCCGAGGAGAGGACGTGAATGTTAATGAATAAACTATCACTTGCCCCACGAAGGGTTAACTCATCGCCCCAGGTGCCATTTTTAAGGAGTTCCTTATAGTACGCATCGGCCGCCTCTTTGCCGTCAAAGTAGCAGTCGAAGCGATCCCGAACACTCATCATATACGTGACGACGTGAACACGAACGAGTTCGTGGTACTCCTCGGAACCAAGCATCTGTTGCGCAATAGCGCGGAACTGGCAGTTACCATCATCCTTTACACTGTGCTGTAAAAGATGAAGTTTATCGACACGCTTTTGCAGTCGCTGCGACCCAACGCGAATAATTTGCTCTCGTGTAGGCCTTGAACTGCTTTGCTGTTCCACAGGAGCTACTTCCTTGGGTGGAGGGATACCACACTTTGGTTTCCCTTCCTTCTCTTTTTCCCTATCCTTCTCCTTTTCCCTCTCCTTCAGATCCCCACTACTCCCACGGAAGGAGAAGAAGAGACGCTTTTTCACCCCTTTACACTTTACCGCCTGCTCCTTCACCGAGGAGAGGGGCGTATCGTCGATCCCACCCAACAATCTCTCATTTACCGGCTCATTCGACGCATTCCCTTCCGTGTTGGGTGTATGTATGGCGTCATTCCCTTCTACAAGGGAGTCGGTGTCAATGGAGTCATCCTGCATGTTACCGTAGTACTCCTGAAACATGGAGGCAGTGAGGATGCGCCATCCACGTCGGGCAAATGGCGCCAATGCGACGACAGGTGTCAAGGCAAATGTACCGCTTTCCGTTTGTTGTCGACAACACTGCATTCCATCCCCATCTTCGTCCTCGTCCAGGGTGGAGCATATCGTCAAGGTGGGACGGGGTCGCATCAACGCGTACTTCGCGCTTTGCGTGTCCTCATTGAGGACACTTTCCCCACCATTCATGGGAATTAATGGAATGTCACCCCAATCCGTCGCATCGGAGGCAGGAACAATAGAAACCGGAAGGGGAGGCAATACGGGAGTCGTATTCACCGTACTCGCTTTTTTATTAAGAGGAGTCCCATTTGTGGATACAACAGGATTAGTCATTGCTGCAGGATTTACCGTTTGCATCAAGCTAGTTGAGAAAGTGGGTGCGGTATGGGTTTCCGTGGCTGTCTCCTCCACGTGTGCCTCCCGGTGTGGAGGAAAGGAAGCCAACGCGAAACTTTTTGGGGTATGCGCGTTTGTGCGCATAGGCATTTCTTTTTTGGGAAGCGCTGCATGAGTCTGAGAGACATCCCCTGGTGCGAGTGTGTCGCCTAAGGATCGGGGAGAGCAAATATCTACATCCACACTACAATTATCATTATCATGTTTCCTGTTGAATTTCTTTGATCCCACTACAGACGTTCCATCAGTTTCTGTTTGATAGTGATGCTTTGGGTTTTGGTGACTGGAACACGCACCCATGCGCTCCCCAGGAGAGTAAATGATCTATTCTTTGCTTTGTGTATGATTTTGATGATGATAATGATGATGATTATTACTATTATCACTATTATTATTTTTTTTTTCTTCTCTCGCTGTTCGCCTTAATAACGTTTTTTTTTTTTTTGGCCTCTTCAATACTTTTTCCACTAAATTTAATACTGCTCGTTTTGGCGTTTTGTAGGAATGGCTTTCAATTTTCTTCGTGTACTACTAATTTTGTTGTGTTGGCTATTGTTTGTCTAACACGTGGAACTATATGTATACAAAAATGTGTCTTTTTTTTTTGCCTTCGTTACTTTTATTTCAATTTTGCTGTTCTTTTTTTTTTTTGTTTTGTTGTTTCTCTTTATTCGGTTATCTGCTTGAGTGCTTGTCCTGCTACTTATTTAGGAAAACTTTAGGTCAACACTAATATGAAAAACGTCCCAATACTAACAACGCAAAAAAAAAAAAAAATACAACAACAATACCTACACGATTCCAAAGCCAAACTCTACCACTGCAGCGAATCTAAAAATGCATATATATATTGTATTTAAAAAAAAAAAAAAAGAAGAGAAAAACATTCCGAGAAATTCAAAAAGAAAAAAAAAGGAAGAAAAAAAGAAAATGACAAAAACAAAGAGAAGTTTTTGCTTCCAAATTTTTTTATTTTTTTTCTTATCGTCTTGTTTTTCATCTTTTATCATGTACTGAGGAAACTAACGACGTGCACTCTCTTTATTTCCATTTTCAGTTCATTTGTTTCACTCTTCTTTAAACGATCTTAAGCATATATTTTCCTCTTCTTTTCCTTTTTCTTTTCTTTTTTTTTCCCCCTCTGTGTGTATGTTTTCTCCGCTCCTGTTAATGTCAAGAAAAGTATGGAGCACCGCCCAACACGACGGGCGATGTGTCGTCGGGCAAACAAAAAGAGACATATGTACGCCAACGTTTGTGTTCCCTCTACGCCGCCTCATTCTCCTCCCGCAGCCATTCCTCCTCAAACGCGTGCACAATCGCGCTGCAGACCGCCGCCGCCGACATTCCTCTCTCGTTGAGACGAATACACTGCGCGACCCCCTTTGGCGCGTATGGGGCATCCACATCACCTCTTGACATGCCACCAATCACAAACGCAAAGGGACGAAATCGGTTGGCCTCCACCGCCTCCCGGTGTTTCCGCGCAAAGTCCACCTCCTCCACTTTTTCCTCCTCTTTACGGTTTGGGGAGCTATTCCTTCGATTTGTGTCTTCTGTCGAGCTGCTTGTGCCGGTTTTGGTCCAACCCGCGTGGGGATGCGGCTCCGTCCCACACATGGCGCAAAACGCATAGAGATCCGACACCGCCTCCCCGTCCTTTTCCACGCGAATAAATGTGCAGTTGGCGGGGATGTGCTCCGTCACCGGATTCCGCACCACACGTAGGAGGGAGAGGTACCCGCTGGACGCCCGCACCTTCATCTTGTACAGACACGAAACCATCATCTTCTCAAACAGACGCACATGTCGCGGCACGCGCAGTCGGGGGTCGACGGCGATGACGACACCTTTTTTGGTGCACAGAAACACCTGCAGCATGCCGGCGCGGTTGAGCGGGGAGTCGAGGAGGTGCAGAAGGCATTGGTGCACCACATCGGGGCGCCACTCCGCCGGGTCCTGCTTGTTGCGCGCGTGGTACGCCCTGTGCTTTTCGGAGAGGAGCTCAAAGCCGAATTCGGTGCGCACAACGGAGAGGGAACAGTGCTCGAGAACGACAATGACGCGGCGCCAACGCTCCTTCTCCTCGGCGGACTTGGGAAGACGGGCAGACTTCTGTCGATACTCCATTTTTGCCTCGGTGGAATGTTACCTTTTTGGTATAAAACAGAGGAAGTGAAAAAGATAACCAAACAACAAATTATTCGCAAAGTAATTCTGTCGGAGTTGGTTTAAATTATTTACTCCCTCTCTCTTTTTCTCTCTCTCTGTGTGTGTTTGTTTGTGTGCTCTTTGGTGAATTCACAGAAGAAAAAAAGTAAAACGTACCGAACGAACAAAGTATAAAGAAAGGATATATATATATATATATATATATATACCACTTTAATAAAGACTCATTGAAGATACAGAGAAAAAAAAAAAAAGGAACGACAACAGCAAAAAAAAAGTTGACGCCCACAAATTATAGCATGCGCAAACAAACAAACAAACGAAAACCAACAACTATTATTTCACTCATTTAAGAAACTCCAATAAACGCGTCACAACAAACACTAAATAAAAAATGATACTTTCTTCTTCTCACACTGTGATAAAGGCAGAGAGACTAATAAACACCAAAGCTTCTTGAAGGAAAGAGGTGTTCAACATATTTTAGGTGTGGCCCTAAATAAGAGTTTGATGAAAGAGAACAGAACGAAAAAGAGGAACAAAAGGGAGAAAAAAAAAGAAGAACTTTTGTATTTTTTGGATTATTTTCGGGGCTCTCTCCTTTCTCACTTTTTCTTCTCATTTTCTCTTTGCAAACTCTTCCTTTTCCTTATTGCTGTTGTTGTTATTGCCGTTCCCGCTTTCCTCTTTTTTTTTTTTTTTTCTTCTCTCTGTTGTGTACTCCTTCCAGTGCTCCCCTTTCCTGATCCCTACGCTCGTCCCCGTTTCCTTTGCTACTCTCGTTCAATTTGAAACGTTTCCTTTTCACGACCTTTAAATCGGAGCACAATTTCATTGGTTGCGTCCCCGCGCAGCGTATCGCGCACATAAGTGGCCTCCGCCACAAACCCAACCATCCCAAGCGCTCCAACAATCACACCGCAGAGAATGTTGGAGTAACTGAGGCGTTCCCGTAACGGCCCCTCCGGCAATTCCACAAACAACGCGAGTGGGTTTTCCCCAAATGTGATGGAAAACGCATCCGTCCCCGCCTCCCGCACCGGTTCCACGGTGGCTTTAATATTCAGAAACATACGGAGCCCAACGAGTGCGGCCCCTTCTGCTCCCTGCGCAAAGGTTCGACACGGCGGGGCCCCACTTCGCGCACTGTACTCCTCAATTAGACGCGAACCAATGCGGCGGCCCATCGCCTCGAGCTGTTGGTTCACCGCCTCCACATCCTCCTGCTGCGAGAGGTCGGCCACCATTTGCTGCACAAGCGCACCATAGGAAATGGCGAGAAACTCCGCACTCACCTTATCCCCACTCTCAAAGGCTTTTTCACCGGTTTTGACGGCGATCTGAGCTCGAGACGCCATGTATTCGCTAGTCAACGATGATGTATAAGTTTCTATTTACAAATAATAAATAAATATAAAAAAAAAAGATATAATTATGCGAATAGGATTCCTTCTTTTTCTCTTTCTCTCTCTCTCTCTCTATCCTCGGCTCTATTTTTTTTTCTGCTTTTTGTAAGAATATGGGACAGCAATATGATTTGTGTCACTTCCAATACACCTTTTTTGTTGTTGTTGTTCTTCTAGAACTTGTTTGTTGGATAAGAAACAAAAATAATAATAATAATAATCAAATTTTCCCTTACTCTGTTCGTCTGCCGCTACCGCGAAAAGAAGTGATGAGATATGTATATATATGTATATATATATCAACTTATTCTTAAAAAAAAAAAAAAGAAGAAAAAGAAAAAGACAATACCACTTTTTTATTGTGTAAAAGGTCCGTACACTGAATAAAGACGTTCATATGTTCTATTTACTTTTCCTTTTTTGTTGCAGTTGTTGGTGTTTCACGGATATTGCTATCTAACCTATCGTTTCATTTCGTTCTGCTGGTTCAGCTTTATTTTCACGCCATTTTCGTGTAACGCCTTCACAACATCTCATGTACATTTGCATTTCCACATATGTATATATATATATAAATAAATATGAGCAAAAACCTGAAGAAAAATGAGAAAAGTGACTAATACAAAATAGTAATAGTAAAAAAAAAAACAGAGAGAAAAATGAGGAAACTCAGCAAATTGTTTTTGTTCTCGGTTTTCATTTTCATTTTTTTTTTTTTACCTTCTCTGATGTGCACATGACATCATCGATTTTTGGATTTTCCCTTTCTCTTCTTTTTTCCTCCGCCCTGTGCCTTGACGAAGCGCACTCGAGCCAAGTAGGATCGGAAGTATGCCTGAATAGTGCGTGCGTCTTCCTCTCTCTTTTCATCCATAATTTGGTAATGTTGCTCCTGCATAAATTGAATCTTCTGTTCCAATTCATACCGTCCCTTTTCCGTGTATAGAATCTCCAACTCCCGCTCCAGGTCGACGATGCGTTCCGTGTCCTCCTCCGCCTCCTTATTGAGTGCATTAGTGGCGGCTTTGAGTGCCGTCATTTGCGCGTCGTACTCCGTAATCGCGGCGCTCACCGCCGTCTCCTTCTTTGCCCGCTGTGTGCGCAACCCGTTCGCCTCCTCCTGGTGCCGCGCCACGAGGGCAACGAGGCGCTCCTCCAACTGCTGCGCCGCGGTTCGGCACTGCGCGAGCTGATCCTCCCCGGCGGCGCGTCGCTCCTCGCGCAGCTTTTCATTCACCTCCGTAAAGGCGGCGAGCTCCATCGCGGCCACACTGCGCGTGTAGTCGATCTCCTCCTCCAACTGCCGAATCTCCGCGTCGAGGGCGGCCACCTCCGTCCGGCGCGCCTCCCGCGTCTCGTGGTACTCCCGCTTCAGCGCCTTCACGTCGGCGGAGGTCGTCTTCTCCTTATTCACCGCCTCGTGCAGAATGCGGTAGTTGTGCACGTCATCGTTCACCGTCGTCCGATTCCGCGCCGCCGTGAGGGCGGTGAGGGCGGCCACCACCTCCCGCAGCGCCGCCACGCCCGGGTCCAAACGCCGACGGGCCGCGAGCGCCCCATAAACCGTCGCGCCGCCGGCGATATGTGCGGCCGCCGGCGGGAGCTCTCCGCCCGCCCCGTAGCCGCCGGCGCGGAGGGTGTCGAGCGCCGCCCGGCAAAGCGCGCGCTGGCGGCGCAATTCCTGCGGGTCGACGGCGCCGAGACGGGCGGCGGACTCCGCCAGCGCCGCCTCCGCCTCGGCGAGTTGGGCGATGGGGCGGAGGGCGGCATTGGCGTCGGGGTCGATGGATGCCGACAAGGGGGCAAAGAGAGGGCGAAGCGCCAAGGCGCACAGCACATCCGACAGGTCGTCCTCCTCCTCGTCCCAGTTGGGGTCGGAGAGGAGGTGGGGGGCCGCCTCGAGGCAATCGCGACGCACACACGGGCGGAGGTCCATCGGAAGGGAGGCGAGCGTCGCCAAGTCGCGCACCAAATCCGTCAGGACCGACTCTAACTTGTCGGCCTGGCGACGGGTCTGGGCGTCCATCTCCATGCCGGGCGAAGGGGAACGGGAAAAGAGAAAACCAAAGGGAGGGAAATCCAAAAGGGAGGGAAATCCAAAAAGGAATGCGAAGCACGCGGATCACAAGACCTTTTGGTACGCCTCTGGGTTTGCCACGTACGTGCTGGTTCACATGTATGTGTATTGCAAGAAAGGGGATATGGTAAATGTTTATATGAAAGAAAAGAAAAAAGAAAAATTGAATACAAACATGAAAGGAATACATTTTACGTTGAAAGCATGTAAAGACAACTCCTCATGAGGAGGAGAAAGATATGAAATAAAAAGAAAATCCGACAAAATAATAAATAAAGGGGAAAAAATACAAACAGAAAACGAACTTTTTTTTTTTTTTAAGGATTAACAAAGGGAGCAGAACACACCTCTTTGGTAAAAAGAAAAAAACTTCCATCCAAACTTGAAAAAAAAAAAACCATTTTTTTTTTCCTTTGAAGTTTCCTTTTGCCTTTTTTTTTCCCCCGTTTGCACTTCATTTACACTCAAACAACAAATGAGGAAAGCAGAATATATATATTTTTTACTTTTTGGTGTAGGCATTTATGTTCTTTTTGACGTTTTTCTCTTTATTTTTTTTTTTTTGTACTTCTTCCTTTACTCTCTCTTTTTGGTATCGTACCGGTAAAGAAGCACAGTGTTTTCTTTTTTCTCTCCCCGATCTACGTAAAAAAAAAAAAAAATTCTCATATGAAAATAATTTTAACTAACAAAAAAACGAAAGGGAAAAATAAAATAAAAAAAAGAGGGATCTTTTCTTTTAATTTGTTTTTCTTTTTTTTTTTTTTTTTGGGGGGGGAGGTTTCGGAGAGATAAAAAAAAAAAAAAAAGGCTCATTTATGTGTGCGAAAACAAACAAACGAAACGAAACTTTGAAAAGAAAGAGGCAAATGGACGGAAAATGCGCACATGTAAAAGTGAAAGACACAAAAAGATCCGAACATTTCTGTTTTTCTTTTTCTTTTCACATCCATTTGTGATAATATAAATATATAAATAAATATATAAATATATGTAAATAACACTCCTTTACTTTTTGTGTTGTTTAAATTTCATATGTGATGGAATAAATTGTGAAACATGTAATTCCTTTTCACTTTCGCACTAAACCATCGCTGTCCACATTCACCATTTCCTCTTTTCACAAATATTACACTATACGCTTTTTTCTTCTTAAAAACATGTTTCCTCTTTTTCATTTATTATTTCCGTCTTTTTCCTTCTTTTTTTTTTCTTGTTTTTTGTGTGTGGGGAATTCATTTCGAATGAAGAGAAACCTTTAATTCGGTTGGCGCATTTGGGAGATCACCAAAACACTCCAATTGGACGCCAAAAAACAAACAAACAAACAGAAAAAAAGGATTATTTCAACATATAAAAAGTAATGATAACACTTTGAAATAATAAATGAAGAAAAGAATGCATAAAAACACAAACAGTAAAATCAACGGAGCAATAAATAATAATAATAATAATAATAATAATAATAATAATAATAAAACAGAAAAAGAAAAAGAATGCATTAAAATAAATCCGAATGTTCACTTGTAAACAAAAGCGAAGAGAATATTCATCCATTTTTAATACTTTTTCTGTCGTTGTTCGTAAAGTTACGTTTTGTTACGCGCGTAAAAGTAATGTAAATATCACATCCCTCACTTTTACGAATTTGAAAGAAGTGAAGAGACAATAATAACGACAAAACAGAGTTCATGTGAAAAAGAATCAAATAAAATCAAACATAGAAATCACAAACAGATACGCGAACAAACAGAAAAAAAAAAAAAACGGATATATAATGTAAAAAAAGTAAACACAAAACTCAAACAGAAAAAAAAAAGTGTGTAAACCACACACCGCATTGTTTTTATCGGGTACGTTTGTGTGTGTTGTTTTGGTTCATTAAATCAAATCTCAAATAAAAACTCCTTTTTTTTTACCGTATTTTCTTTTGTTTGTTTGTTTGTTTGTTTCCCCGTTTTTTTATTTGGATTTCCGCATTTACTTATGTTTGAAATCAATTTTTTTTCTTTGGTTTTACTCCTTCTATTTCCTGTACCGCTCTTTTTTTTGTCTTTTTTTTCTCAATATGACTTCTTCAGACTTTTTTCACTTATTTTCTCCTTTTTTTTTTCCTTTTTTCCGGTTTAATCGCATTTCATCGTTTCCCTTTTTCTTCAAAACAAAAAACAAACAAACAAAAAAAGATGTGTCACATATAATTTGTGCCTTTTTTTTCTTTTTAAATATATTATTATTATTTTTCTTCCGAACCGTTTTACCTCTACTCTACGGATCCCATTCCTACAAGAAGTGCCTCCCTGACTCTCCCTTTTTCCCAACAAAAAAACACCAATCAAAGCGAAACACATATAACAATGTAAATAAACATTTCTCTTTTTACGGTGTTTTGATGTAAACGAAAAAGAAGAGATTTGAAGGCAAAAAAAAAAAAAATTATCACACAGACGGGGAGGTGAGGGTAAGTAAGTGAAAAAAAAGATTTTTTTTTCTCGTTCTTTTTCTTTTCTACAAGCATTTAATATAAATAAATATTAAATATTAACACCATAAAAACACAAAAAGAGAAAAGGAAAACGAAGGAATAGTAATAATAAACGAAAAAAAAAAAACAATAGCAACAACAAAAAACGATCAGATGTGAGAAAATATAAGAGGATACACGACAAAAAATTTCCGCAGTAATCAAAAATATGTCTTTTATCTTTATGTGATGAAATCCTTACTTTCCCCTTCTTCCTCTTTTCTGTTGTGTTTATTGCTTTCCATATTCCTCCATATTCTTTTTTCTTTTTTTTGTCTTTTATAAATATAAATATATATATATATATATATATATATATATATATATATATTTTGTTGTCGTTGTTTCCTTCGGTTTCACTACTTCTTTTCTGTATTATCCGATCTCTTCGTTTTTGTTACTCGAGTCAATTTCTTTTTTCCGCTTTTCTTCTGTTTTTTTATTTTCTCTTTTTACCTCCACCACATAAAAAAAAAAAAACTCCCTTCCCCATTTTACACAAAATGAGGTTGAACTCTCTAACTCTTATCCATTCTCGACGTTTTTGATGTTACCTTTCTCGTCAAACGAAAAATAATAATAATAATAATAATAATAATAAACAAATGAATATATATATATATATATATATATATATATCATTTCTTCTTCATGATTGGAGGTCAAGGGGATTGGTGCGTAAAACTGTTCTCCTCTCCTCTCCTCGTTTTCTTTTCTTCTCTCTCCTTCTTCCTACTGTTGTTACACGGCTCTCTCTCTTTTCCCCATTTCCCTTTCCGTATCTGTTTCGGCACTGCACGGCTCGTTGCGTTGCCTCCCGCCGACTTCCTCTTCCTCTCCACCTAGGCGGATGCCAATTGACCGATTGCCTCGATCTCCTTCCTTGTGAACTCGTGTGAGTGAATGCCGTGGCAGCTGAGCTGCGCCGCCGAGACGCCGACGACGGCGAGGATGTCCGCCTCCGCCGCCGCCTTGGCGCGTCGGGTGAGGTCGGCGACGTCCTCCTTTGGCCACACCACCCCCGCGCTCGCCCCACGCGGGAGCTCCGGCGCGGGGAGCTGCGCGAGTTCCGCGGCGATCGCCATCGTGTCGCCCCCTCCGCGCACGTGCGCCCACGCCGCCGCCTCCCCCCCGACGGCGCGCACCACGAGGAGCTTCCGGAGCGCCGCGTTCGGCACCTTCACGGCGTCCTCGACCCCCGCCCGGAGCGCGGCGCCGCGGAGGATGGCCCCGACGTTGAAGGAGCCGGCGACGGCGGTGCGGAGGGCGTGCGCGGGGTCGGCGCGGAGGGCCTTGGCGACGCGCCGCTCCTCCTCGAGGAGCTCCGGCAGCAGTCGGCACGCGGCGCCCTCCCGACGGACCTCCGCCAGCGCCGCGGCGGCCACGGCAAGGCGCGGCTGCAGCAGACACACAAGGCGCAGCCGCTCCCGCACCTCCGCGTCGATGTGCTTCTGGAAAGCGGCCGCCGCCTCCTTCCGCGCCGCGAGCTCCTCGGACTGGCGGCGCTTGAGCTCCTCGAGGCGCTCCCGGCTCCGCTGCTGCAGGCGCTGCTCCTCCCTCTTCGCGCGGTCCTCCTCGCGCTTGTGCACCAACTGCTGCCGCAGCGCGCGCTCCTGCAGGAGGAAGAGCTCCCGCGCCGACTGCTCCTGCAGGAGGAGTTGCTGCAGGAGGTGCGTCTTGGGAAGCACACGGGCAGCGGGGACGTCCTCCCGCCGTCGCAGCACATCCTTCAGGTACTTCTGCACATCAAAGGAGTACGGGGAAGGGCCGTTGAGGCCAACGGAACGCGCGCTGCCGTTGAGACGGGAGGAGGGGCACCCATTCGTGTCCGTTCCCGAACGGGCGGAGCCGTTTGGGGGACAAAATGGACGGCCATTGGCCTCCGTGCCGTTACCAAGGGTGGAGGTGGACGGAGACTTTTCACGAGACATGCTTCGTTTGGTGGGATCTTCTTTTGTCCTTGCGGGGTCTTTTTGTCGGATAATGCCTTCTCGTTTGATTCGTTGTATATGTGTGTGTGTGTGTGTGAGAGAGAGTCCTTATTAGTCTTTAAAAACTATGTTCAAATTCTTTGAAAAAGAAAAAAAAAATTGTATACGTGTACGTGTTAGACTGAGAGCGCTTCTTGCGGCAATGAAAAAAAGAGAGAGAAAAGAAAAAGTAAACCAAAATTCAAACATTATATATATATATATATATATATAATAGACAAACAAAAAAATGTCAAGGACATAAAACATAAAAATCGGAAAAAAATCCAAAAAAAAATGTTGCACTCTCCAAGAAAAAGACAAAAAAAAATTGAATATACTCGCTTTGGTATAGATAAGAAGAAAAATTGCTAGATAAGTGATATATAACAAAAAAAAAAAATTGAAAACAAAGGACAAAAATACACCAAAAAAAATAATACATACCTATGTAATAAGATTGTCCAAATACACTCCTCACGCAAAAAAAAAAAAAACATAAGCACAACCATTACTATGGACGACCCAAAAGGAAATGGAGTACATCAAATGCATTAAAGTAATACATTATAAAAGCACTTCGAATACATTGATTATACATTCTGAAAAAAAAAAAAAACGAAAAAAGAATGATAAAAACAATTTCATACAAAGACAAAAAAACAGTTCATATTGTTTCGCTCATTACTGCGTAATTTGTTGCACGGTCTTGCCACGGTACTGCTGGCTCTGCAGCGTCTTGGAACGCTTCAGCTCCTCG